>JAGYYO010000006.1:0-26291 GCA_021441625.1 Diophrys sp. 3 WChen-2021
ACCAAGATACTCGAGAAGATCGCACTACTCCTATTCCAGTAACCTATATGGGAGACTATCGATGAATACCAGACAGGATTCAGTCCAGGGGTTGGCACCTAATACAACCTAACAAAACTATGCGGATTCATCAGATAAGTGCCCCGTCCTACAGATAACGCCGACCCAGAGGAACAAACTATAAATACCCATGTGGAAATAATAAGCATCTGATGTTCCATGAGACCCAAGTGGACCAACTGGACATGATCCAAGATGGGCCTCTAGCCACCTCTGAGGATGCGGTCCAGGACAACGACAAGCAGATGGAGATAGAACAGAGTAAACCCCCCTCTCAACAAGATGACGGAGTAGAAGAATAACACATCATCGACATTTCAGATGATGAAGAGACAATAACAATATAGGAGTCCAAGGAGGTTGACCTTTATGGAGAAGACATGTCCAATGCCATAGAGATAGACAGTGATTTCGGAGAGGAATACATGAGAGATAACATGGACAACAGACAAGTGATCGAGGATAGAACACCAACAGAAGGAACAGTCATCCACAACCACTAACAGTAGATCTCACCTAATGCAATGAAGATAATGAGACAGTGAACAAATTCATATTTAATACAATTACAATTACAATTACAAGTTGTTATCCATTAAGTTTGAGAAATTAAGGGAAGCCTTGATTAATGCTCTCAAGTAAATTTATTCATATTAAATCAAGGATGCTTACGCATTTCTAAATCGCAGAATAAGTGCAACAACCAAGCTATTGGAGTTTGGGGGTACTTATTCTTCTTATTATATTTATTAAAGTCTTTTTGTGATATACAGGAGATTGCTAAAAAGCTGGAGGTAAGAACCTCAAGGTAGGACTAGATATCTTACCTACATTAATTAGCTCAAAGGCTAACAGAATGATGACTAAGAGCTTTAGTCTAAGTCCGACGTACTTGAGCCAAGGGAGCCATGTTGTCCTTGTTCTTCTGTCTCATGTTGGTAATCAGGAGGAATCCCGTTTTCTGGTTTTTGGTTATGATGTTATGTTGCTTCCCTAATTTAATAATTAGATATCTACATCACATAGATATATTTCTTTGTAGATTAAAAACGTTATGGAGCCTAATTTAAGTTTTTTATTAATCTAGAAACAGCTAAGACTCTATCAAAGATAATCGATTGTTATCCAACCTTTAATCTTAAACAACAATTAGGGTTTTGGGAGAGTGTAATAAGTGAAGATTCATCTACTATCTACTTGCCATATTCGCACCTATAATCACGACTATTCAAGTTGTGACTTTCTCATTATCACTATCACTATCACTAATAAAGATTACCTGCTTCTCCCAGCAGTGTTTGATTAGGGGGAATAATTAAATACTTTACTAACTTAATTATCTACTTCATTAAATTCTCCAAGTTTATCTGTAGACTCATTGTCAAATGGATTGTCTTTCATACCTTCACAAGTGTCATCTAAATTCTATCTTGGACCTCCATAGATCTCTAAGCTCACAACATCTAAGGCAGCACAATCAACATATTCTTCGTTATCACTTTGTTTTTCCTAGTCAGATTAATTTCATTTTAATTATTCGACTTTCTCATTTACCCTGAGAGTATTATTGTTGGGATGGGATAATTAACTATCTCAATTCAATGACCAACTTATGTCTTTGAATTGTAAATGTTATGATGAGCTAAGTCAACAGGGAGACAAATGGGATTCCGTTCTGCTCATGTTTTCATCATAGATACTATGATATACACAGTTAGAAAGGTCTTCGCCGAATCCCATTATTCTTCCCAAGTTTATCATTATAATTAAATGTGGAAAAGGAGTAGGCTAATGTGCATTCTTATCAGTCAATTGCATTAACTCTTTACTTCAAATTTAATTCTCCTACACCTATCATTGTTGATAAACAAAATTAATTATCATTAGTTCATAAAAGTTAATGATTCGTCCTCTGAAAATCAAAGAGTGCTTCTCCTTCTAAAGAAACCTTCTCAACACACAACTTTAGATGAATCAACTGATTCAGTTACAGAAATGGTTGATGAGGCAATTGAGCAGGGTAGGACTGGAACTACTGGGTTTCACTCAAATGTTTTAATTAGACACATGTAGTTTGGGAGATATCTTATTTAGTTTTCTAGGCAGTCTTCTTTGGAACACTTTTGAGATAGGCAGTCCTTCCATTTTAATAAGCCAATTAGATGAGTAATCTTCATTAATATTATACAGAAGACCTCAAGTCATCTCTAGATAGGCTAAACAATAAGACAGAGAATAATTTCAAATGTAATTTAATTGTTCACTCCTTCTTCCCATGGGCAGCAAATCAAAAGAGGAGAAAGACTGCTTGGAGGTCAAACTCAACAGCTAACTTTATTTTGGGCAATGCCTCAACTGATATTAGTTCCATGGAGTAGTATATTTCAAAGGGAGTTTCAATGATAGATCATACTAACAGAATAGGAATGAATATGGGATGCAGTAGGAATGAAGTAGCTCGGGGATGTATAGTTTAAAACTAGAAGAATATCTGTTGGAAGGTCGATAGATGGATTCAAATAACAGTAAGCTTAGCACAAAGAAAGTAAAATGTAGATAGGATAATTGATGGCGGATAGTAAAATAGTAGTTTAGGATGGATAGCCTATCTAGCACCCTAGCAATATGCTAGACCTTTTTTCAATGATTAGAAAAACTTTGTTTATAGATAGAATATTAGACAACTTGAACTCTGGCAATCGCAACATCCTAGTCGCTCTCATACTGATCAGAATTAGTAAAAATAGAAGACAGGATTATTGGCCTTCCTTAAATTGATTAACATAGTCATACTTAAGATTAATCTACAATGAACAGTCGATCATTGCAAGAAGACCGTCTTGCCCCTAAAAGAGAAATCTTCTCTACTCAATCTCTTTTAACTTTGGTACTTTAGCTGTTGAAGTATCAGCTTTGGCACCCAAGTTTTAACTTCTAAGGGTTATTACTAAATTAAATACCCTCAAGATCTGAAAGACAAACCAAATATGTATTAGTGAAAATGAAAGCAAAAATACTTTGAATTCCTTTTTATAAATATGATTTTGTTTAATAATAAGCCCTCCCAATCACAATTAAGATATTTACACTTAAGGAAGAGTAGCAGCAATAACAAACTAAAGACGATCTATGATGTGTTAAAGATAAATTAAAGGTAAATAGATGCTTAGTCATCTTAGCTAAGCATCTGTTACTTTCATTAAGTCCAATATCCTCCCAGCGATATTTATGAGTTTAGATAAATGAAGGAAACTATCAAATGGAGGCCAGCGTTTTAGGCCTAGTCCCCATGTAGTGTTGAGGTGGTTGAGAGGTTGAGATAAATATTAAATGGAGTAGTTGATTCTTAACTCTCTTTCCCAATTACATTATTTTCATCATCACATTCATAATTAAAGCATCTCCACATATCTCTGTCTTTTCAGTCTCATATAAGGTATTAATTAAGTGGAGGGTGACTTTGATATGAAAGCTGCAAAGAAAGAAGCTCAAAGAAACTCAGTTGAGTACTCTCAAGAAGAAGTAAGTGTGAAAGTCGACTCATGTGGGACAGAGGAGATGTTGACGGAGGTAACAGGAGTGCAACCTCACTGCCCAAGATTGTAATTCCTGTCTTTGATGTCTCAAACTCAAAGTAGGTGACTGGTGCCAGCAAGTGCCTCTCATTCTAATTAATTCTCTAGTCATTCTTCTATGACTCCATTTTTCCATCATTCATTCATTCATTCAAGTATATCCTTAACTTATTTTAACTTAACCAATAAAAGTCAAAACAGGCTCCTTTAAATCTTCATCTAAGATTGATTCTGAAACTGATATCTCTTACTGACCATTCTTTAGCAAAGATAACGAGCAAATATCCAGACCTTTACTATTTAGAATAATAGAACTTAAATGGAAGCAATCTATGTAAAGTTTAATGTAGTCTATCAATTAGCAATATATGTTTTGTTTTTAGAAGAACTAGTTTTATTTCATGGAGTGTTTCTTAAATTCTTTGATGTTGTTTTCCATTATTAATAAATAATAGGACGACTACTCAATCAGTTCTGCCATATTTAGGACATCACTATCATTAAAATAGACTGAAGAGATTAAGTGAATCTTAACTACCTCAAGAATTGATTGATAATCTAATATCTATTAAACTTGAAGAAAATGTAAGTGTAGAAGGAGTTTGAGAAAGGTATGAGAAAGAAGGCAATAAAAATCAAACAGAAAATTTCAGAAGCTCACATGATCAGGCGAAAGAACTCATCTCATGTTATATCATGCTACAAGCCAGCTCCGGAACTGAGTATGAGCCCCTAAGGGTGTAACATTTAAATGCTTATAAGCTAAGTAATGTCTAGGTTCAATGAAAACTATAAACAGATTGATACTGAATTGTAAGATTAAAATGGGTCAATAAGAGAGGTGCAATAAGGATAGGAAAACAAAAATGAACTCTATGTGGATGGTGATCCCCTGATAGAAGAATGAAAAATTGTTTTGGTAGATGCTCAACTGCTCACCTCCATCTTCTCGATCTCTATGAGAAGTTCTTATGCGCTACTCTAAGTTGGGTATTTCTATTGGGTGCGAAAACAACACCAGGGTGTTAATCTTTCGCCACCTCCCATTACTATACCTGAGGTGTTAACTCCAAGTACTTAGACTGAATACAAGTGCTGTGGCAACTACTGAATAAGGTGTTTGCACTTAAACTTATTCAAATGAGAATTTTGTAGTACGAGTGAAAGAGAATTAGAATTATTAGAAATATGAAAGGAAAATGCATAATGATTAAAATAGAAGCTGGATGAGAAGAAATATAGGCTTGATTATATGATCAAAAGAGTATATCTCAAAGTCTGAAGTGTTAAGGAGAGAGTACTAATATTTCTCCTTTCCTAAAAAAACTAATGATGATTCCACTGATGAAACTACCTCACAATTCCTAAGGCACGGTGCAATAATTATATTAAGGAATTAATATTGATGATTGTGGATATTAAGAGTGCTTCAAGAGATGCTAGTGCCTCTTTGTCTTGCTTCTGCTACTTCTTTTTATCCTTGAAAGAGGCAGTGTCTAAAGAAAAGTAGTAGTTAAAGCTCATCTGAATATTGAATCAATCGGAAAGTATGGAGACTTGGAATCCTATAAAATAAGTATTGTAAAGGTGACTCAAAGGAGTCTGGTTTGTTTGTTAATGGGGTTAAAGAGTATTAAAGTGAGAGTAATTAAGGAGAAGTGACAGGAGAGCTCGTTAGCAAAAGCAAAAAGGCTATACGAGTCATATTATCACCATTTAATTAACTCTAGGAATTAATATTTGATGAATTAATTTTAAAGAAAGAAAATTTGATGTACTCTACATGGAGATGACTATCGAAGATGATTTAAAGAATACATTAAGAATGGAAGATGAGGAATGTAAGATATATATGCATAGAGATATCTAGATAATATATTCATAGGGACATATCTTGTCACACTTACTGCTATCATAGCTAAATGTTCTTACTTCTTAATAAAAGTTAATGGAGTTGACACTGAAGTGAACTGCGCCAAACCTCTCTCCCACATATTGAGGGTAGGACGGAGGCAACGAGGAGGGAACTCCTCTCCCAGTATCCATGAAGTCAAAAACTTGTCAGGAAGAGAACAAATGCTTAAAGCAGTTCTCAAGAGTCCTTCCTTATTCATAGCCACTCATTGGCTCCATTTATTTAATCAATCAATCAATTTAATGAATTCAGTTTGATATATTGTGGTGGAGATGATATTTAAGAAGCGACTCTTAAATAACGAAAGATGAGAAAAGTACTCAATGTGATTCTATGTTCAAGATATAAATATGAACTATCGAAGAGAGATTAATATGAATTGTATTTAAATGAACAACATGGAGGTTTCTGTTGTAATCTTGCTTAATATTAAAAAAGGTTGTGATGGTGGAAGGTATATCGAACATTAATAGGTGAGTTAAGGGGTGTCATACTCAATATGCATCTAAAGGAAAGTATAGAACATGTCTTTGCATTATCAAAGATCTATTCTTAACAGAGGACATAAATATAAGGAAAGTTTGTTATAAAGAACAAACAAGACAACTTGCTGTGATCATAGATATGGGTTCCCAGGCCCAACAACTATGCATGCATTGTCTCAACAGCTCATTGTCCCTGCACTTGAGGTGGAACCACTCCCTCTCCATATAGATAGGGCTCAGGAAGAAAAGGGATAGCATGTAAGAGTAAAAAGAAGGAAAAAATGGGAATGGAACCATCGGCACATGAGATTTGCCTGGTAAAGTCTTGTGGTGATGGTGGTGGTTTCTTGTTAATCGAAGAGAGATAAGATGACAAGTCTTCACTTCTCAGAGTACGTTTCATCTCAACCTTCTTTAAGGAAAAGTTAGTGCTGAGTTAAAGTTTAGAGACAAGGAAAATCTTCTTGAATATATCTTTGATGGAAGTTGTGGTAGATTAACATTAAAGTTTAACTTGATCTTCAATGGTGGAGTGAAGTCTCATCGACTCATCATCTGAGTAGTTGAAATCTAGATATAGGAAGATTAGTTATTGGAAATTCTTTGCTTCTTTGCTTTCTTTCCGTAAGTGAATGAGGTTGAATCTTCTTCTTGCTTGATTTCTTTCATCTTGAGAGTTGAGTCTAAGCTTTAAGTATCTGCATACATGTTGGAGTGTTTGCCAATCAGATAAGTAAGAGAAGCAGCATGTCCTTGTTTGAACTTAATCCATCTTAGAGCTTTTGAACACATCTAGTATTATTATTAACATCATCTAGCTTTACTCTTAGAGTTAATAGCATTATATCCGTCAATCTAATGGAATTTAACTTGACTCTTTGTAGAATCATACTTCAGATCAGATCAGATAATTAAAATGGCATCCAAGAGGAAATGGATAGAATAATTAAACAAACATAGGGGCCCTCTCATAGGGAAGACTCTGTCGCTGGGATGTGGTCTCCTCCTCAGTCACCAGTTAACTCTCTGCCATGGTTCCTCTCCTCGTTGCCCCCGCCAGACCCTGAGAGAATCAGGGGGGAGAGGTTGGTCGGTTTAGTAAAGCTGTCTTATTACTTTCTGAGGATTTAACTCAATTACCATTAACTTGTGTCAACACTATAAATATATCAGTGGAGAGGTTACACCCTTTAGAATTACTACAGTTATCCAAATAAAATTCCATTATCAAATAAACTATATCTGTTTTAATGAGCCAATTTCAGTTTCACTGTAGCTTTCTTTAATAGTTATGCTCCATTTATTTAATTTAGAATCATACTTTTGGGCGGGGAATACTTAATTTATATTTATACATCGTTTGAGGTAGGCAGAGAGAGAGAATTGCTTGAACTGAGCTTCTCTCATGAGTTGCTTGGTATAGTAGTCTCCACACCTTAGCAGGAAAAATTCGGAGTAAAGGATTCCCTTTACTCTTTGAAATATATGCAGTCTCAAGAGGGCTTCTTAATCAATACAGTAGATTACAATATTCATGTAAGATGAGCAAAGAATTTAATCGACTTCTGTTGAAAAATTGGTTTAATATATATTGATGGAATGTTCCTCCTTCATAAATATTCTTAACTTTCTAATAACTGTAATGGAAACTTAATAACTTCTATTACTCTCAATTCCTTATTCTAATTCTGAGTACACATAGCTTCATAATCAAAGACACACATATACATTGTAATTCTCGAACAGGACAGACCTGCTTGATGTTCCAAACTTTCTTAAAAATAATCGGTAGTCTCATCTCCTGGAATCAAGATTACTCCATTAGTTGAAGTAAAGATCTTTATTCCATTTTATATGTGGAAGGATTGGATTATCAATATTAAAGTGGAAGTGCCTTCTTAGTTCAAACAAAGTAACTGATTACTAACTCTGCTAAGTTATTGAATCTGCAATTAGAGAAATAGTCATAGTTTCGAAGGCTGAGTATTAATAAGAATAATAGTATGATGTACACGAATACTCAATAAACTATGCTTTTGGGAATTCAGTTACCAAGTTAGATGAACTAAGGGTTCTAAAGTTATAGTTGAGAGTTCTAAAGTATTAGGATGTCTATTTGAATTAATAAAGGAACAGATTGCAGTCTTTGGCGTTCATTTGTAGTTAATTGAACTTGAAGACTTTTTAAATTCCATTTTATTAATTCATTCCATTTGATATTGCTTTAGCTAATTCATTACTCCATTCTTTCAGTGAAGCTAGAGGCAAAGTAAAATGGTTTCTAGTTATATTCTTTAAGACAGACTTGAATATAGCTTCAACAGGTGTGAAGGAAGCCATGGAAAATTGAATTGTAGGCAAATAGATCTAATATGGGTGTTATGAAATCATCATCTTAACTTCCTCCATTGTGTGATCTTGAGTTGTCTTATCATGTTGATTCTTTTTCTTTCTCAGTTAGAATTGTTGCTTGTCATAGGCTTTAACCATTCATGATTTACTTAAAATTAATTCAATTTCATTGATAATATTTGATTAAAAATCAAATGGTTGGGATATATTTCAGTCTTGGCCTGGGTCGCTTGTTGATCCCTCACCCAGTGGTCGAAACACAGAACAAATGTAATACACCATATTCGGAAGACGGAGGGGAATTAAGCCACCCCCTACAACCTTTTGATTGGACACATCAAGACCTGGTTGATCTCTATTCCTGGTAGAGGTTGGCTGCACTATTACAACACAGAATTCACAGAGTCAATAATTAGAGCGAGCGTTTTCGCAAGGTTTTTCGTTAGCTCTACCGGAGACACACCCAATTGATAGGGGCTGTTGAAGGGAGTCTAAGCTCCAAAGACACGTAGATGGGGAACCCGACCTTCAATATCGACAAGTATCGACAGGATACTGAGGGAGACGAGAGAACATCTAAAGAGACTGCCTCACTACACCGTCTATAGGAGTACCAAAGGCTAGTTAAGACAAACTAGGAAACAAACCATGCAATTGATCCGTGCAGGAAAAGATTCTAATTTAATTCGTTTATGATGAATTCCTATAACCTTTTATTATATTTCATTGATGAAACTATTGCCAGAATTGGGAGATAACTTAGAGTTAGAGTAAGAGTAATAATCAATATTGTCGTTTTTAAAGAGGGACGACATCTTCTTTTATTACTACAACCTCATTGTAAGTCATCTTACATTTAAAAAATCATCCTATCCCGTTGCCATTAACGCACATTCGTTCTGGTAAAGAAGTTAATTTGGTTTCGATATTATCAACCTGATAATATAATGAGCAAGAAACTATAAGTCTAAATATTCAAATGTAATTTATGCATTGTGAGACATGAATTTAGTCATTCCAACCCAACAAAGAGGCAATTGGCTTACATAGAATCTCTAGTCGGTCTTCCCACTTACATTTTGTTTGAGTTTTCCAGAGGCAACATCAGCCCAAGCTCATACATATTTTCTCCCTGTGTTCATTTCTTCCCATTTAAATGTCCCGCTTTTGATAGTCAAATATGAAGATGAAAGGAACCATTCAACAATCTTTATGATTTATCTTAGAATCTTCGAATTAAGGACAGTGGCATTAAAGGATCAAGATAACTGGTGATAAGTTAAATAGCGTCACAAGTTCGCGTGAATGACTTAGGGTTTGAATAGCCTTTTCTCTTTCTTTAAGAGCAGAATTAAGTGCTGCATAGTTGGTGTTAATTTATCAATGCAAGAAACCACAGAATCTTTTAAGGAGAATTGCAACTCGAACCTCATTGTTCCTATTACTAAATACTTTGGACTCAAGCATATTTATTCAAACTTATTTTTGTTAATCTCATATTTAATTTTTTTGGGTGATAACTTCTTCAATTATTCTATCACTTTTAGATATATCAACAAGTTCTTCTATTCGAACAGACCTATCAGTGCCAATTAACTTGAGGTCCAAGTCCGTGGCGGGTTCAAGGGCTTTGGAAACTACTTAGTGTTTCGTTTAGCAGACATTTTATTCTTGAAGGTTTGAACTAATCCTTCCGAAGAGTGTCATAACTTGATGCATTGTTGTGCCATGCCGTGTGATGGAATGACTTATCGGCTAATAGTGAGTTACTTTTAAGATGATATGACAGGACGAAGAAAACGTTCGGGGCAGACTAAAAATCTCAATAGAGTTTTCCCTAGTCAAAATCAAGACACAGGGGAGCCGATCCAGCATCTGAACTTGACTTCGGAATTAGGAGTTTAATCCATATTTATTGCGAATTTTGGAGTTCCACTTTAGAAGAATATTAAATAGAAAAATCCAAAGATGGGATAGTTAAGATGCTGACACATGAACTAATTAACATTTATAACACTGTGTCATAGACCACTTATTAAGATAGAACTTGTGGAAATGCTCTACCTAATTCAAAGACAGTTTAGAACTCCATGATCATTAGAAACCCTGAGAAAAGATTTGATTTAAATTCAGTAAGTATTAAATGTTTAATGACAAGAACAACTCCCTCTCTCCCCTCCTAAATCATCTCTATAGAATCAATCACCTTTTCTTCCCTTTCATCATCCCTTCGCCCCATCACTAAACTATTCCATAAATCCTAATCTCTAATTTTCCCACTATTCACATCTCCCATATCTATAGCAACGACATCCCAACTCACAAATACAACATTATAGGCAGATACACCAATAACTCTCCATTAGCATTGTAAACTAATGGCATTCAATAAAACCATGATTAACACTGAGGATGGGTAAGAATATCCCAGAGAAGATATGTAAGACTTAAAGATGTAAATGTATGAATGAATAGAACTAACTTTGAGGAAGGATCTCACTAATTGGGGAATGCAGTAACTTCCAGAAGAAGATCAGATAGTGACAACTGAAAGGAAGCAAGTAATAAGGGAGAGAAGGATGGAGGTCAGATCTAGATTTAAGTACAATGAGGAGGAGTTGGAAGGAGTATAGAATTAGGGTAAGTAAAGGTCAAGAGAGAGGAAAACTTAAGAATCAAAAGAGAGAGTGAATTCGAAGACTACTAAAAAGAAATTTGACTAGAGTGGAGAGTAGATCAAGAAGAAGAAATGAAATGTGTGCTTGTCTTATGATTAATTAGAATTAGAGTATTTACCATAAATGAGGGAGAGGATTTAAACAATCGAGTGTCCTCTTTATTTTAAGAAGTATTTAGAATATGGAGACTCCTTCTTACCATTTACTACAAGTCAATTTTCACATATCAGATCTATTCTCCTATTATGTCTGTAAACGAAGACACTCTTCAATAATGAACACTTTGCAGAGGCTTAGCATCAGCCACCACATCTCCTCGTTTGAGGTCTCCTCCACACTTTAGCTACCTTCGTAACTCCATGTTCTAGCATCTAAGGTTCTCTGGATTATAGAGGCAAGACAATATCTAATGTGTCACAATGAATAAGATTTTGCTTCTCCATTTAGGACTAATGATGTGCATTTATTACACTAAGTAATTATATGATATTCAAATCAAGTCTAGGTGTGTCGGCAAGTCTACATTTAAACTTGCACGAAAGAGAACTTATTCCTCTCTGTCAGCACCAACTTATTTACTTGTCTGAGAATTTTAAAAGGAATTTGAATATTGATTTCCAAGTGTCTGCTTCGAATTGCCCTTGGCTAAGTTAAAGTAATTGCAAAACAGTTACAATCTGTTCTTCCTTCTCTCCTGCCATCTACTCTTTGAATTAAGATGTTCTTGGACAGGATCTATTCGGTCATAATACAGATGAGATCCTTCAGGCAAAGGAGGTCACTTGGAAGAGACTATTTCTAGTACCAACAATGTTTTTGGACAGAGAGCATATTGGTTTCTATTTAAATCAACTGTTGTTTGGAGATTCCAGTACTGACTATTGAATCACGCCCATCGAGAGTAACTATCAGGTTAAGATTTCAAAATCACTCATGGGAGTCGTATCAAGAATATAGATCCTCAGGAGTAGCAAGGTTTTATATTTTAATTGGTTCAAAATATATTTTGAATATATTTGATTTCTCCAAGATCGAACTTATCTTCATTGTCCTTTCTAGGAAGTCAGTAACATCAGCACTGTTAGAGAATTCATTCCTCGAGACAATAATTTAAGATTTCTAAAGAAGATCAGATAATCATCAGGGTTAAAGATTGTTCATTCAAAGAAGATTCTTCTTCTTCTCATTAATTATTTAATTTCTCAATATGAATTCTCCTTTCTTAGCCTACATCGTCAAAGTTATCAATGTCATAATCTTCATTGTTGTTGTTGTTCATCATTAAGAATAGCTGAGAGGAAGGACAGTTAGTTTGATGAGGAAATGTAGACTTAATGTCTAATGATTCTTTAATAGGAAGATATATGATAATAGCAACTTGCTAATCACAGACTGCTCAGTTTCGGTGTGTCGGATGACGTCCCCACAAGTTATTCTAGTGACGCACATCAAACCCAGATCCAACTACTGTGAACATCAGGTAAACTACCCAGGTGTTGCTAGTGCTTAAGCAGAATCAGTAAACTTACCTTTAAAAGTGACGATTCGGTAATCGATAGATACTAGAGTGCAAGTTCACAAGATGGGAACATGGGGAAGGAAGTTGTAAAGGCACCATTGTATGATAGCAATGACGACATTAGAGGTGGAGGACTCCGTAGGAGCAGTAAATGAAGATGGAATGACAGACAATGAATGTAGTAGATTCTATATAGAGGTAGCTTCGGATGAAGAATAGTTGCAGAGCGGACTTGATACAGGATATGAGAGTAGAATGATATTGCAAAGGACACTGACAGAATAGGTGATCTATGATTATTTCATCTAAATCTAATCGATAGATAGCATCTTCAAGATGTAGTACTTAGTAGTCTATAGTGTAGTCTCCTTGGTGATCAAATGATATAATTAATTAAATAGAAGAAGAAGAAGGCTGCAATTTCTGAGATCACTAAATGATGAGTTATTTTTAAATTATTAATATTGTAAAGCAAGTTTGCATGTTGTGTGCAATTGTTAGCTCCAAGAAATGGCCTCTCAACAGTTTAAAATGGTTGCGCTATATCCTTAGAATCATTAGCTAATATAGTCTATAGTTCTTTTTAAATATTAATCTAGCCATTTAGATATCATTGAGCATAACCCCTCTCAAATCATCCTCCAACCCACTTTCATTTAACTTCTTTCACCTCAATACCCTCCCCTCTCCTCTCCCCACCACCCCTCTCTCCTCAAAACCCCTTGTTCCAACACCCTTCTCTCTTCTCCCTCCCCTTCCTTCAACCCCATTCCTCCTTTCCTTCAAATGACATCACCAACAACAGTAACCCTCCTCTTATTCTATTTATAAATGTATATATTCTCTTCTAATCACCTCTCTCTAGAGGATCACATAGTTAGCTCGTACTATTTATAACCTTTCATCTTCAAATGAATGGTTTAATTCACTTGGAGATAGGGAGCACTAGGTAGTGTAAATGATTATGGATTGATAGTTGGTAGAAGTGAGAATAGAATTAGTGGAGTAGGAAAGGGAAAGAGGGGAGGAACAAACACATTGTTAATATTTAATCTCTTCTTTTTATAATTGGATAATAAGGGTTTAGGAACTACTGGAGAGTTATGAGTATTAGTTTTAATCAAATGTAAATTAATAAATTTATAGAAACGGAATTCTATTTCAGTATGACTTTGATTAATTCACTAAGAAGTATTTAGACATGCTTCTTAATCTAGAAAAGACGAATTACATCCTAACTCTAACATATTAAAAGAAATACAGTATTAATTAAGTGTCTCATCGAAAGGTTGATTAAAAGTATGTTCAATGGAAAGAGAGTGTGAACATGTGCTTGGATCAGAATGTAAAGAATCATTGCTACTGATAGAGTACCAGAGTAAAGACTAAATAGGACAAGATGGGCATGCCAGTGATAAGTCCCCTGATAAGTCCCCTATGCATAGATAAAATAAAGCTATGTGAATCAACCATTTACTTAGGAGTCGCTGAAATTGACTATGGCAAAAGAAAAAGACTCATTAGTTAAAGAGCCATTGATGCTGAGTCTGAATAAACCTAAATAGTAGTAGGATCTTCAGTTGGCTCTTCAGAGAAGTGACCAAGATCACAAATAAGAGATATAATAGGAAATATAAGAGTTAAAAGCAAATATGGCCTTAAGAAATAAATCAATGATTTTGGCAAATGTATGTAACAATTGTAGGAAGATACCATGTTTCTTAATCTTGCTTCTAATCTGCCATTATTTTAATCTGGAAGATCCAAATTAAATTTGAGTTTAATGGAGTCGGGGGAGGGGGAAAGGAAGGAGAAGGGAGTGGGTGGAGGAGTGGGTGGTGGGAGGGGAAACGTTAGTTAGTTAATTGTTATCTTAGAATTAAGGGAACAACCATGCCTACCCAAAGAGGTGGCAACATTATGTCTCTGAAGCCCCATGGGCTTTTTTCCATGTCTATGGGACTGTCTTTGTGGTCAAGTACCTCTCTTATGGAGGACTTTCCATGTCTCTCTCTCCTACCAAAGCGGTTTTTCCTTACCCACTCTGGGAGGAAGAAGTAGGAGTGGGAGGGGCTGGGGTGCTGAGATGTCAATTTCTCTGGCACGCCCTAATGAGCCCTCCATTTATATAAACACAATAATTATGGCTGATAATCAATCTCTGAAAATGAGGTTAGAAAGGCATCTAAGCTGGAAAGTGCCAAACAAGACATTAAAGACTTGTCTTAACCAACGTCAGGATTAAGATCAAGTTTTAGACTTGAAGCACAAGAAGACGCCGATTTTGATTGGATTTAAAAGAATCAAGAAGAGAAGGAAGGTATTTAATCAACGAGGAAATCTTAACTAGATAAGTTATTAAATTTAATAATGACTTAGCTATTGTCGAGCTAGAAACCCTCTCTATTACGAATAACACTAAACATTTCTAATCCAAATTCTTCTAAATCTCTCATTTCAAAGAAAGAAATTATAATGCTCTCTCTACCATAGATAACTAAAGTATTTCAGCTTACTCTAACTTTACGGAACTGACTTCACTACTGCCAATGCCATTTTATATTTGAACTACACCATAGAATATATCTAACTTCTAGATTTTAACACAAACAACGTATATATTAGTAAATGAAAATACCTTAGGACCAGACCTTTTCGAACTGGATAAAGAAAGACAACCAATACATAATTGAATAAGCTCTACCTCCACATACTTTCAAATCAAGTAGAATCCTTCTCTCGAAGACATCTTCCAAATGTACTAACCCTGTCTAAACTCACTTGATCTCAATTCCCTCCCTCTGCCTCTAAATACAAGCTCGCCCATGAACTACTCTCTAAACATTGTAGGTATACCATCTCAAACTCCCATCATAGATTTAGTTAATTAGCATTAAAATCAATCACTGCATAGTGTTCCTCTCTGCTTACTTCTCATTCTTGTTTATCTATCTTCTTTTATAATTATAGATTAGCTTCTTATTTCTTACTGTATTGCTTGATGTTCCTCTCATTAAACTTCCCTTGACACTCTCTTGGTGACTTAGTCTTGATGGTTCATCCTCTGTGCCTATCTCAATGTAGTCATCAGGATAGACTTCTATGACTCCTGCTGGTCCACCATCGCATATTTTAGCGTCTTGTTCTCTGATGGTTGGATCACGATCTGATTATTAGGCGACTGTTACTGGGTTGTCTGTCTTATCTTTTGGAATGTATGTATGTTTTGATTCTTATTTAGATTGAGAGGAAGCTATCAAAGAGGGGGTCATGGGAGGTGATCGGATTTTATTTGAGGAAGGAGGAGTGGGGAAGGGTGAGATATTCATGTAATCTATGGGTTGTTCCTTCTCTGGAGTTGAATGGGATCTCTCATTTGGCTTTGAATCCGGTTTCTGGATTATAGTAGGAGATTGTTAAGTGTTCTACTTCTGCCATTCCTGTTTCTCTCGTTCTCTCTGGAGCTGATCATATTGGATTAGATCCTTGGGTCGACTTGGGATTAGATCTGAGTTCTTCGTTTTTACTATAGATACTCTGCTCTCCTCGTTTGGATCCTCTTTCTCCTAGACTGATCAGGAATCTTCTGGCTAGTGCATGCCTACTAGAGATTCTATATGTTCGTGTTCCCTTTTATAGTTTATCTGCCTATCGTCACTCTAGGTGCCCACTTTAGGATCTTAATGAGTTTTGAGCTTGTTATAGAGGTAAAATGATTGTTCCTGTCTCCGGATTAACTTTGATGGGGAACTAGAGGTGTGTTCCTAAGTCATCAGTCTTTCAGTTGATTCCAGTAATTTAGATTTAGAGTCTGTTGAGTAAGAGTTTCTCAGTTAAGATGGCTATCACAGGCTTGAGGATTGAAATCATGTCTCTCTCTCCGATGCCTCTGTGATAGTGAGGAGTAATTAAGATTCCCTCTGTGACTTCGATAGCAACTTCTGGGATTGTTTTGACATATTTGAAGATTCTCATAGATTGATTAGCATGGATTTAAACTCCAATTGTCAACACGCAACCATATCGAAACCATATACAAACCTCCATACTCATTATTAAAAGAACTATAACTACTCGAATTTAAATGGCAATTAACAAGACTGACCAAATCCATCTTTGAAAGCCAATTCAGTTATATGTTAACTACTGCTCTTGTGAAGCTATCACCATCCCTTAAATAAAGAATATAAATGAAATACTAGATCCTGGCCAAGCAATTCCTCTGCTTAAATAACAAACACTAATCATTATCTTCTCAAAGACTACCTAGGTCCTTCGCCCTTCTCCCAAGATCTAAACCTAATGGGCATCAGGTCACTACTAGGTATAAACATTAAGCATCTGAACCAAATCCTCGCGAGCCAGAATCAGCAAAGAAGGTCTTCTCAATAGTTTGAGAGTTACGACTTGAAATTATCTATTACAAAGTCATTTTTCATAACTAATTACTCGAATAAAGAGAGTATTTGTGATATTAAATATAGAGGGTATGGTAAATATCTTGGATATGGAGTAGCTAATGATCTAAGAAGAATTGCTAGAGAACAGATGAAAGTCATCAATAATACAGTGAATGTGATGAATCATACTAGACTGAAGAATATTAGTAATCCAATAAAGTCAGTTATGCTTAGTGCATAGGTACATTCAGTAATTAGATATTACGTACCTCCGCTAATTGTGTTAGGCATCTTGAATATTGATAAAGTTGAGAAGACTTCAAATAGGATCATTAAGAAAATCTATGGTTTTCCCTAATCTCTTCCAGTCAATGATATGTATACTATTACAGACATTCCAAGCACACGAAGTATAGTAATTAAACAGATACAAGAAGTAATGCCTTAAAAGGCTGAGGAGTTATAGATAGAAATTTTAGAGACATAAGCAATATAAAATGGGAAGCATAAAACAGCTATGTATGGCAATCTACAGATGATAGGAAAAGTATTAGCGAAAAGGCACTTCCAGAATTAGTAAATGATCAAATGTAGTTACTGTGACAAACCATTTGAGTTGATTAAGCATGCCCACCATTTCAAATATAACGCTTACCAGACAGTAAGGCAAATACAGTTGAAACTGAGAGTACTTGCCAGTGAGTAATGCAATGAAGCAACCAAGATGTAAGCGATGAAAGATCTAACGTTATTATGTTAAACCATTATGAATTAATTATACAATAAGTAATAGTAGGACGAGTGAGGTAATGATTTATAAGTAAGTAAGTAAGTAAGGTCCTCTCAAATGCAAAAAACAGGATAAACTTAGAGAAAAAGCACATATTTGTCACATCCGCCCTCTCTTTCCTTTCTATAAATTCATAAAGAAACCCACTTAAAACCCAATAAAGACATATCAGATCCACTCTCTATCTAACCAAACATACACATCAAAGCCACGTTCATAAACATCCCTTTATTAAAGTAAAATCAAACCACAGCACCTATATCAACTCAACAAACTATCACATCATTCTTTAAGTAATCCTTACAACTAGAGCAATCAATTCCCCTTGTGTAATAGAATGTAATGATACAAGATGATAGCCTACTCAGGGAACAATTACCTATATTATTCTGTAACTTATGCTAGCAGTGCAATCAACTCGTAAGGAAGAAGTGATTGACTAATTAGACAATATAATCTATTTAAATATAGTTTCAAAGGAGAAACTCAATTAATTATTATCTTAATATAGTTGCATTCTTTATTCTTAATCTTAGCATGTTTTTACTCTTTCGTTACCCTAGACGAAGCCTACTTGAGAAGGGGAAAGAGTTTGTTAGCTGTTTGTTTTGGAGAAAGGGATGAGAGAGTTAAAGAAGATGTTAAACTCTTTTACTTTAAACCTGAGTGAGTGAGAGTACTGTCTAAGTTGAGTATTTCATTGTTATGATTCTGAGATGATGTTCTTCTCTAACCCATATAATGAATCCTTTGTCTTCTGAGACTTAGCATTCTCTTAAGTTTGTTTGGAATCAGTTTACTGTCATATTATGAATAGCCTCTTTGAATATTTAAGAAGAAGATGGAAGAGAAGGGTGGAGAAGCCACTTTCTGTCAGGCAGGACTTGGTGGACTCATTCCACCTTAGGAGTTCAGTTATATGTTGATTAGGAAATCCATTCTATGATGACCTAACCGAGGGTCTTCTGTAAAACATCCCGTAGGGACCCTCTTATCAATAAGGGCAGGCAATAAGCAATGATTAAAAACAGCACTGCCTTCTCATATCTGTATTTTCCGTCATCCTTCTGTAATAAATGAAGTTAAATCTCCCATAATGATATTTGTTAGCTTCATCTATTTCTATCACTCCACCTTCTCCTTCTAACCCCCATCTCCATCCTTTCTCCACTCCTTTTCCTCTCTATTCCTCCTGCTTACACCTATCAATAAACAATAATAACATCTAACCCTCTCTCCTCTTCCAATTAACCAATGCATTGTCCTCTCCACAGATTCATTACATATATTAAGTATATTTCATCTATGTCAGTGAAAGTGAAAACTTAATTAATATCGATATAAATATGAATCGAACCCTAGGGATAAGTTAAACTATAGATATAAGATTCTTTAAACTTCCTCAAGGTCAATTGACTTTCCATCTTTACATTGGAGCTGTTGGCAACTTCCTATAATACGACATCAATGCTGTAAGATAAGATAAAGACCTTAATAAAATCAAGAGTTCAAAAGTCTTGCCTCTACGAGATTAAATCATCCCTCTTTGATTAATTCACTTTCACTGACTTAGACAAATTCTATAATTGATCTATTTAATCTTTCTATTATGATTCATATAGTGTTACTATTATGGTGGGAAGTGTGTTTGTATAGGATATGGTTGTGTTGTCTTACTATGTGGTAAGAGATGGAGAAATAGTGGAGATTGAGACTTATACATTATTAGAGATCGTATTAAGAAAGAGCAAGGAGGATATGAAGGGACTGTGGGTATAATGTGTTATATGGAAAGGATGAAGAGGACGAGGAGAAATGATTAGGGGGTTATTGATTAGTGGAATAGTATAAATGGCAGATAGGGGAGAAGAAGATATTAATTGTGATACGGAGGTCGAAAGTAAGATGAAGACTGCTTTAATAAAAGAAATGGCAGGTAAGAGGATGGAATTAAGAGTGGCTTATTAGATCTGTTCTAAATCAAAGAATTCAGAGATCTACTAGTGTAGCGGATGGGGAGAGCGATCTACTGGGTACTAAAGATACAGAAGTACCAGTTAGCACTGCTTATGAATTATGAGTATCCTGAGGATGCATTTCATAATGGTAATAATAGTTGATTTTAATAACATTTAAATCCTAATTAATGTAAGCCACTTAAAAAGAGTTTATTTGATTTTTACTTGAACCCTGCTTGGGAATTATTTAATATGAAATTGAATTCCTAATGATATGGATACTTCACAGTGCCCAATTAGGTTTCTGACACAAAGAATACACTATTAAATATGGATTTAATGTTGGGTCAAGCCCACCTAAAGACAGAGCACTAAACCCATCTCACGTTCCCTATTCTTCGTACCGAAAGACATGTTACTGGATGGATCATCAAGAATTCATGGGAAGCGCAGCAACTCAAAGACCGAAGAGCTTAAGTTTGGATTTCTTACTTAATAGATAAACCATTCATTTCCGAAGTCCCCGAATGCGGCTCCCACAGAAACCATGCTTTTCGTAAGAACGTCGGCCATACTGGCCAGCCAGTTCTTCTTTATTCATTAATCAATTTAATATATCCTTAACTCCATGTATATATAGTAGTCACTCTCTCCTAATACACTAAAACCATTATCTCATTACATAGACTTCTTTGAGTCGACTTCTGATGTCTCTACTGAACATTTTATTATTCACGTAGATGTCATTATTATAGCTAAAGCCGGACTGGCCTTTGGAAATCAATTGGAGGATGGAAGAACTCTTAGTGATTACAACATCCAAAAGGAATCCACTCTAGATTTAGGTAGTAACACGTCTAGACTGAGTAAGAGACTAATGGCTAACTCCCATTTAATTTCCTTGCTACTACTACACAAAGAATACAGAGAATCAGCGTACAGCATTCTATCTTGTGTAAATGCCCAGTTTGCTCAAGACTCGCCGAGATTAACTGGAGTCGGTCTAGAATTAAGATTACTTGACAATGATGAAGAAGACAAAAATGGGAGGTTAGGGGATGTCTAAAAACATTAGTTTTCAGGAACATTGTTAATTTCAAAGTCGCTCTGAGGAGAATATGTACTAAAATCAAATTTAATTCTCCGTAGCTGACTTTAAGATTAAACAAGAGTTAAGATGTCCATTTGAGGCTTAGGATTTCTCAGTGACTAAAACTTGATAAGAACTAAGGGCATAAAAACTACTTTTCCAAAAGAGCATTAACTTCCTTTAAGGTAACTTCGATTCAGAACAATCTAATAAAACCATAATGACACTAAGCAGCTGAATGTAAAATGTTATATCTGCTAAACTAGGCATGGCCTATGTACAGATTTAAGTAGGAGATTGAATATTTTAACAAATGTTAAGGCTATGATGTTTATGAATATGTTATATAGGTGAAGGTGAAGAGATTTATTAATCGACTTTAAGTCGTGACGTGGGGTGATGAATCATTTAACATTGGCAGATAACACTGCCGAGGATTATCCCCCTTCAGATCGAATCTGGTTCTAAAAAAACAAGGGGTCCAGATAAAATCTGTCAGAAATAGTCCTCGCAAATGGAATCTGACGGACCATGACCCCTCCCCTGATATAACATAGTCTTCTCAGCCTTCTGCCCAAGCTGAGGATAAAACTCGTGGAATTTAATTCCATCTTTAAAGTTAAATCAATCAATCAAGTCGTAGAGTGGAAGTAAGAGTTAGGAGCGGGTGTGAGACAATGAATCTTGATAGTGAGACTAACCTGAAAGCGAAGGAACTGTCTCTAGGACTATTGACTTAACTCTCTTAAAAAGAATTCTCATGTTAAGAATGCCTCCATCAGCAACTTCTAATAAGTAAATCAAGATGAGCAACTGAAGAGAGAAGCACACAGTCATCCATAAAGCTGAGTCTTAATTATGGAGGAATTAAAGACTTCATCAAAGGCACGAACCCACACCCATAGGCCTAGAAGAACTCTCCTCCTTAAGACTCTCTCTCTTGAACTAATAGAACTCCACTACTACCTAACTCTTTTAGCTCTTAAGAGCTTGCACTTGAGACTCCTCACAGTCCTAAGAATCTCTCTTATCTCTCTTATCTCTCTTTCTCTTAATGCTCCTGTAAGACTATGAGAAAAAATAAGGAGAACCCCAAGTAGGTAGAGTTGCTTAAGATCCAAGAGCCTTGACTTTTGGAGCTCTACCTACTAGCTCTCCAGGTGAAGAGCTCTCGAAGGCTCTCCCTCATCGACATTACACGTCGATTAATAGATCTTCCAATCCAATCCATAAAGCTATTCTAACTTAGTTCTGACTCTTTAGAGTCCATGAATAATAGGGATAAAGTAAGTATTAAGTGTCGGATGAGTGATGAATCATTTAAGTTTGGTCAGATTAACTCTGCCAGGATTGTCCCCCTTCAGGATCAATTCCCATCTTGTAAAACTCAAGTGGGCGGATAAAATCTGCCAGATGAAATCTTGTTGGATAAAATCTGACGGATCCGAAAGCCCCCTCCCTCCTGTAACATAGTCCTCTCAGCCTCCTGCTCAAGGCTGCACCCCTCCAAAAAAGGCATGAGCAGAGGAAACATCTATGCCTTCCCCTGAGGATGAAATGCTTGTGGAATTAAATTCCATCTTTACTAAATAATCAACTCAAAGTGTTGGATTGTTAAACAGGGAGAGTCTCCTTAAGGCATAGTTGTAGCCACAAAGGGAGAGTCTTGATTCCTTTCATATTTAACAATCTTAATATGTTATATGAAGAAGGATTAAATTATATAATATATGAAACTCAGGCTATTTGATTTTTAAGAAAAAGAGAAGAGAACGATTCCTGAATCATTTAGTTGATTAAGTGGAAGGAAGTAAATTAAACATATAAGTGTAAAAATTCGATCGAGGATCCCAGTCTATGAAATTATTCTTTTACATTACTTCAGCATTAATAAAGTATAAATATCTGTATTATAGAATTAAGATTATAATGATACTTTATTAGTGTTATGTTCCCCACTAACAATTTATATCAACTAGCTAATTCATATACATCGCTTGGTTCTAAGTCCATGACGATAGCTCTTGAACTATATCCTTTTCCAATGGTTTCATTGTTGTAGACATTGATTCTTTCCAATTGGAAGACAGAGTCTCCATGATATGTTCTAATGGGAGTCCATTCTGATTTGTTAGAGATGACTCCCCTGAGTTATTTAGCGAGAGAATTAATTCCAATTATTAAATTCATAATGATGCTTATGACATTTGAGTGTAAGTCTACCATAAATAACTATCTTCTCTTAGGTCTTCATCTTGATCACTTCCTATTAAATTAAACTAGATCATAATTAGAATTAAAGGAAAGAGATAAGAATTAATTCATTTGGATGAATAAAAGGATTTCAATAAGAGTCAATAACTTTAATATTGAATTAACTAGGTTAGACTAAAGGGCTTCCTAGAAATGGAAAGGAAACAGAGCTGAGAGCATTCAATTAAACTATAAAGTAAACATAAATAAGAACCTGTAAATAGAATTAAATAAGAAGAATAAAAATAAAATTACATCATTTCATCAACACCCTGAAAGTCGGGTACTTTAGATAGGTGTCATGCTTGTCCCTTAATCATAAATTAGTTCAGCATCCCTTAGCATTCGGTACCTAGTCCTGGCCCTTGATCCGCGGGCTTTGAGAGTTCTGTTTCAACATTCGGGATTTACCTTCGCCGCTGCCGAGACATTTCCAGGCGTTGCCTACCTAATTTAATTAAATTAATGACGTCACAACTTAGTATTTCGCCTTCTGTGTCTACTCCCGCTAGAACGTAGTCAAACTCGAATGTTGTCTAATCCCTAGGCCAACCAGGAAGAGGGTGCGTCTAGTGGTAATGCTCAGTGGGTCTCCCCGTGTTTAGAATCCCTGGTCCTCACACCTCCCAGAACAAGCGAACTAAAGCTCTTTCTTTCCACTCTATGCCATTTTAAGGACTGGCAGACACGTCCATAAAATAATTCATTGTCTTAAGTATACACTAATTCAAATCTCATTTCACTTGATGCGTCTGGGATTAAATCTCTCTTATTCACAAACACATCAATGGGAGGAAAGAGAGGATCTACTGCTATTCTTTTGCCATTTACTCTAGCATGGAAGGGATTAGTCTTTAGTGAAGGGGAGCTGATAGATCTAAACAGGGATTAGTGTTACGGTTGTCTTATGATTTAAATCCCACCATTCAAACCAAATGGGCATCCTCCGGGATGTTAAATTTGTTTGATACCATGGAAAACCTCCGGGAGCTTTGGAAATTAAAAAATCTCAACTGTAAATTTTGGGTAAGGTGTAATCAACAGTGAATAAGAGCAGAGCCAATGAAGAAGCATTACTCTAAGTCCTTCTCTTATGCATAGAAAGTGGATATATTAGAAGAAATGAAGAAAGCACGAGAAGGTATTCATAGAGTTTAGGAATGCATTCACATCAGCAACCTGTTTTAACAATGCATACACTGATAGCCCTTGAATCCCTCCAGAGGCTATCTCTGCGTTAAGATTGTAGTTTGTAATGCATACATCTCTTGGAGACGCTCACATGTTATGCATTCATAGAACTACACTTATCTCTGAAATTTAAATTACTTTAAAACAGCCATTTATTCTTCTGTCTAGTGAATCACACATGAGAAACCAAAAATTGGAAACCAGATGTCCCACCTTTATTGGGAGAGACTCTCTCAGTGAGAGTCTCACAAGTTTACCATTCCCCTGGAGCACATTGTCGCTTCAACCTCACCTGATAAAGGGAAGACAAATGTGTTGACTGGACTTGTTCTCAATTATGGCGCTCTTAGTGAGTTGCATGTAAGAGATTAGCAAGATGGAACCGTCCCCACTGATGGACGCACACGGATAACACGCCCTTCGAATAAGAACATAATTGACAAGGTTGAATACAGAGTTACAAAATATTTTCCTTAATACTTACCAGGTTCAGGACATCCTCCGGCAACCCATCTGTGGCAAGCAAATAATGTAATGGACCCATGTAGCATTCTTAGCGATGGCAGCACCTACATTGGCTATTACTGTGTTCTTTGAGACGCAATATTCATTAATGAATGTTGCTGATCCTAATAAGGCTGTGACTATTGAGGATTATATATAAGTCCCATGGAACATAGTATCAATGGTTTATATGATAGGATCTTGGTCAGGAGAAAGGCCAATTTAGTTTTATCCTAGAGACTTAACAGAAAGGCAGAAGAGTTTCGCAACAACGCACCTAATGGGTAAGTCAATGGTTGTGAAGGTATTTTCAGCTCAATGAATGTCTCTGTAAGTGAATGTGACCTAACAAGCCAAGTTGAATGCCAATGATCCTTTAAATCAAACTGGATGCAAGCCTAGCAAGGTCATGGACAGTGTCCAGCACCGTAGTGGTATGGTCAACTCCATAAAGACCAATGAGTAAAGATTCATTAAGAATGGAACCTAGAAGATCATTTACTACTCATCCTAAGAAATTGTTTGCATTTTAGAAAGGGAGTGCTAATTGATTATAAACAAGAACAAGAACAAGACACGTCCTGGTGTGTTTCCTAATTCTGTACCTCGCGTTAGAGCTAGGGAAGAGGGTCAGGTCCCCTACCACTCCCACAAGGGGTACTTATCTATTTATTTTTAATTAAAAACTAACTGTAAATATATATTAAAGATGAGAGTAAATTTATCTGAAATGTATACAATAATACAACAACTACTTACTAAGGTACCTAGATATGCCTTTACTTAGCTGCTCTAGCTATAATTTAGTGAGTTTATGGCAGAATCCTATTCGGAGGTCGAGGAAAGAAATAAGCACCTTGCAATTAGTGTTAGTTTTAGGTGAAATTTTCCTCCCAACATTGAGCATCCAGATATATTCTAATTAGTGCCAAAGAACTTAAGTTAGGAGTGAGGCAAGTCGATGTATTCAAGAGTAAACATATATTATTAAAGTGAAAGACCATCAAAAATATAGTTCAGTTTTGACTTAGCATCTCAAGAAATTAATTTGAAAATCATTACCTCTAAGTGAAAAGAATGTGTAGAAGAGCCTTATTGATGATAAGTTGAGGATGAAGGCGAGCAGAATCCAGCTCTACCAGTATTCTGGATCATACATGATGTTTAATGATGAATTGAAATAGAATGTAGCTACAGAGACTCACATAGATATTTGTCTGATATTTTGATCGCACTCTTTGAAGTAGTGCAATCAAACGTGGACAGTGAGATTGAATAGCTGAGAACTGAGATCAGTAAGTACAATCAATAGATGTATCTCTGTAATTCAAATCCATTGACATATCATATCATCTAAGTAAGAATGACTACCTGTCAAAGCCATAAGTGCAGCAATTCTCTTAGAGGAAGCGCAAGTCAATGATTAATTAAATTAAATTAAAATTAAATATTAAGGCTTTATTGAGGCCATCCCTCAATAGAGTTCTTTGACTCGCCCGTCTCAGTCTCACTGCTCTTCTA
>JAGYYO010000007.1:0-26169 GCA_021441625.1 Diophrys sp. 3 WChen-2021
AGGCATATCAAATGAATTGAGTGTTCTTAAGAATAAAGACTATAGCGAAGCCGTGAAGAAAAGATCAATGAAAGTACTGAGAGATAAATGTTAATCCATTATGAATTAAATTGTTTAAATGTAGTAGGAAGAGTGAGGTAACTATTGATTAGTAAGTAAGTAAGTAAGTAAGTAAATAAGTAAGTGAGTTAGATTTAAAAAATACAATTGCAGAAATGGATAAAGATTGCAAACACATTATCAATGGATAGTCAAACAAGCATCCAAATTAAATTAATGTCAGAGCGTTGGCAGAGAGTGATGGAAATGTTGATTAAGCTTAATCAGAAAGTGAGTATGTCACAAAGAGAAGGGGTCTAATGCATGATCTAGTTCGATTTATTAAATATGGAGGTCAAAAATCAGGAATAAGATTGCTAACCTTCCGCTAAATCATAACCGGAAGAGGCCCACTCTACGAAATAAGTGGCTGGATTAAATTACTAAAAGTTAAATTTAATGCAATCGGAAACTAAACTACTCTTAATGAGAGTCTCAGAACAGATAAGAACGACAGTAAGGGTAGTTTGCAGAATGTGTGTATTGTATCATGGAATTACATCTAAGTGGGCAAATGGGAATACTTATTAGCATTGAGAAGGTATGTGTCCGAGCACAGTCCTGACATTTTTGTGAATAAGAGATTTGGTTAGGAAACAAGACAATAAAGTTAGTGAACGGTTATCGCTTGTACATATTTGGAGAGGATAAGAGTGGCGGAATAGCTACTCTCATCAAAGAGATTGTGGAAAGTAAAGTAGCATGGAGATAAAAGGAGAAATCCAAGTATTAACAACAAGAAAACCTAATGGAGTTTTTAACTCGTATTATATATATATACGGTTAAACTCATAAAGAATGTAGTCAAGAGTAAGTTGCAGCAGTTGTTAACTATATCCAAGACTAAATATATTAGAGAAAGCTCAAAGATAGATCAGATAAGTCAAACATACTCAGGCCTTAACTAGAGGAGAGAGGCAATTAAATATGATTATAAGAAATATATTGTGGAAGAAGCAGAACATTGTAAGGTCCTTGGAAAGAGTGAACTTAAGATTCTTAGATGAAAAGTGAGGGTGTCAGGCAGCAAGGTTACAATAACTCAGAAAAGCTCCCAGTAGGCAATAGGCAAAAGAAGGACGGAGGACTAAGGGTGGTTACACTAGAATTTGCCTATTTAACAGGAGTTGAACCTGACGCAATACATGGAAAGGAACAAAGAACCAATTAGAGGAATAAGGGAAGCCTTTAGTATATAATAATCTAATAGACTTTAAAATTGTTAAATAGTAGATATAACATGAATAAGAAAGTTGTGATTGGTAGATAAGGGGCTACTACGTTTTCTATATAAGATACTAACAGAATACTCGCCATGAATAATGAGAGGAAGGAAGAGATGAAGAAAACCTTCCAAATACGAAATCAAATGGGTAGAAGACTTTGTAAAAAGCCTTCATTGTTATAGGATGTAAAAAAGCAATGCCATCAGATTTCAAACTCTTCTTAATGCAGTTATTAATTATTATATAAAGTTATCCACAACATAGTAATTGAAAAATGGATGAGTATGGAATTCTACAGCAACCTAAGTGCTGTCAACTGTAGGATGAGTAATGACAGGAGCTAAAAGAAGAAGTCATATGCTGATTATATTAATTTAGCTGTGCATGATAATGTTAATAGATCTATGTTATTAGAAATTATAGCAACAAAGGTTAAGAGACAAATAAAATAATAATAATCTCCAGACAAGAATGTAATAAATCAGATATACACTAACACAACATTAGTCTGCGTGAATGAGAAGGTATTGTATAATATAGGTGTGGCATAGGAAGGTGTAATGTCTCCTGTGTTCTTCAATGTTTACATCTAAGGTGCAATGGAAGGGATGGATAGATCAGTGATAGAATAAAATACATTGATGTATGCAGATGGCCTGCTTTCTTCTAATTCTTCTTCTTCTGAGTAATTTAATGTCTTTCTTTTTATTAGAACAAAGTGCTAATGATGTTCCAATAATAATGGAAGCATATTGGGTAAGGATATAAGTAAAGCCTTACTAAACCATTGTTAGGTAGTACTCCATAGCTGAGCACTTTAACATGGCTATTGGTTATAATGGGTTTTGGGGTGTGGCACTTGTGTCGGACACTGTGAGGCAGTCTTCTCTTTATCTTGCTCCTTCGGTCAGGAGTCCATCCTGATGACCTGCTTTTTAATGATTCAGAAGGAGAACTAATGGATATAGTAAGGAGCATTTAAGTTCAATTGGAAGAGTCCGGCTTATAAATATATGATGAAAAGAATAAGATGGTGTGTAATGTTTAGGTGAAGAAGAAGATAGGAGACAGGAAAGTGTAAGAAGACTTTAAAATATGTAGTATTAGCTTCTACTAAATTAATATAAAGTAATAACTAAAGAATTGGTTGTATAAAGTGATTAATAGAGTACTGAACAATGATAGAAGAATTCCGATGGATCGAGTAATTATTAACCAAGTATACACTTGAAGTATCAGCTGGTTAATTTGTATAGGACAGGTTGGCAGGAGTAAGTGGATGTAAAGAAACTAATAATGAAAATTCTGAAGAGAATAGTAGGTGTCCCTAAATCGACAACCCTAAGATGATTTGGAGAGAGTTTATCCGATAGAAAAGGAGATGATATTTCTAGCAGGAATTAATCTAGTTATTAATGAAAGAGAATACAAGAGAATACAAAGAGAAGAGATTCAGTCAATTTCCTTAAGATCTGCTTGTAGCAATGAAGCTGCTGAGTCACAGGATATATATTCTAAGGTAGAGAGTTCTATAGAATTCCTTAATCCAAGATATCACCAGAAGGAAGGTTATGCCACAGCGAAGAAGCTGTAATCAATGTCTATCTTAATGAAAGAGTTCGTCTATAAAAATAGACGAGTCAAGAAAGAACACTTCTGACTCACGACTTGAAGAGGGACCATCTCTTCTTCTTTTATTGGTACAAACTCTGGAGCCGTAGATGTAGTAGTTTCAGCTCTGACCCCGAGAGATTTCATTTATGTCTTCATTAAGTTCCTGACGGAAAAGCAATGCCAGTGGGAGGCAGCATTAAAATTGATTAAAGTCTTTGCTTAATTATAATAAAATATTCCTGACTAGTTTTCTGTATGATTTCTTATTCATTTTATCTCTGCTATGTGTCTGTTTGTTATTCTCATTGAAACAAGGGATATCATGTCTCTACTTGAGTTTACATTTCGTTTGATTAGGTTCTCTACATAGATGACTTTCTTTGTGCTTCTTATTTGAAGGTTGGCTTTGTAATTTGAATCGTCTAGCAGATCTAAGATCTTTTCAATGTAGATCTCATGGAATAAACATTCGAGATTATATTCTAGAGAAGATTAGGGCTCGTTGATTTCGATGAAGCTTTAGCCAGGAAGACTCTGCTTGGAGCCTTTGCCATTTGAATTTGAAAGTCGGGAAATTCTCTAGTGAAGTCTAAATTTATCCCAGATCTACTAAAATACTCTAGGAGTAATTCCTCTGACTCCACTTCTTTCCCCTTCACTACTCACAGTAAGAAATGGTGGCCCTAATATTGTGAGTCTTGGCCATAAGCAAATATAGTACTATTATATCCATCAAAGCAATATTCAACCATGGGTTGAGTAACTCTATTGTAAAACACTTCTTATGAAGTAGAAGGTGAAGTTACATAATCAAATGTGTATTGCTTCTCTTTATTAATGTTGACTTGTTTCTAATCCTGAGAAACAGACACAATATCTTGGTATTCCCCTGGATTGACTGGTCTGACACGCACAACAACTGTTATATTGTCACTGTCTTCAACATGAGGCACTGACCCTGTGGATGTTAATCCTTGAGGTTCAGGTTCAAAGACCCTTGGCTTAGGAGTGAATCCTAAGTGGTCTTGTTCCATATCTGAGGACCTTCTTGAGTTAATAGTACTCATTGCTTTTCTCAGAATTCAAATTTTAAATTATCTTCCTTTAAAGAGTCATAATTAATGCCAAATGTACCCAGAATATGCTCTCTTCTTTGAATATTTGTCCTCCTTCATTCTCTTTAATACTTTCATCAGTTTGTGTTGAGTGAGATGATAGGAGCCCGATCAGGGATCAGTTGAATGGTTTATCTAATATAGATATAAATAAATCTAGATATTAATTTAATGGAGATTATGATTCAAAGAGACGAAGAAGACTTCATAAAAGCACTGAATGCTAATGTTTGGAATGGAGACTGTGAATGATAATTAATTATGATGTTATGGGATACTCTCCTGTAATATCCTATTATTCATTCATGTATTTCATGCGAGCTAAGATAAAAATTAATTACCCATAGATTAAAAATAAATGGTGAAGGATTTACATCATTAACATTCCTGAAAAAGGTAGGATTATTTAAAATCATTAGAACCATCTAATGAAAGAGTCAGATCCCTCCAAATCATTCAGAGAATCCCTAATATGCTAATGATCTTATATAAAATATAATTACCCCTATGTTTTTAGAATATTCAATTGATTTCTTGGGTTCTCATCTCTGTTAAGGTACAGTTCTCATGGATTGAGAATTATCTCAAAAACTTCTTTATTTAATAAGTCATTTACTTTAATTGTCCTCGACTCCGTTAAGGCAGTCTCAATCAATCTAAACCATAACTATCCCTCATTCTATATTAGAATGCCAAACCATAGCTCTATTCTGAGGATTTGTCTGACCTTGACATAAATCTTTACTTTCAGTTTCAACTAGCTAAAGACTCTGTAGTGAGTCAACCTCTCTGGTCGTTTATCATCTCCCTCAAAATCCTGACAGATATAATTGTACTTCATAATAGTTTCCTAGATTAGATTAGATTTCATTCCTTAGTCCTGATAATTGGTGTATCTTTGTTAGAGCTAGAGTTAAATCCCTAGCTTAATATAAAATCTATAAATTTAATATTAGGATAGTACAGGGATCCTTTACCTTAGCAGTTCCTTAATTGTCTTTCTCTTTATATCAATTATTATCGTTCCTTAATTGTTCTTACTGGGCTTACTTGCTACAAATCTGTAAATACTCTTAATTTATTATAGTGATTGGAGTTCTTATTATATTTATTTGTAATATTCCTGCTTCGGTTAGTTAATTCCATTTATAATTATAGAAGAGGTATATCTCAAGTAAGAAGATTCCTAGCTAATTCAAAACCTCATCTAAATTAAACAAGACTTTTCCAAACAATACACTTAAATGAAATGCAACTACTCAGACATTTAAATCTCAAAAACTTGTTCTATTTCCAAAAAAATCTGGCATTGGATAAAATCTCTTTCGCTCATTAATCTCCTCTTTGCTAGATGAAGTATATTTAGCCCCTGTTATTCTGGTTAGAATTTATTAAATATAGAGTTTAATTTATCCACTTGTCTTGACTTGAAGAATCACTTGTTACTGCTTGTGTTTTTGTTTGTCTGCAACCTAAGCTGGAGGCTAGGTATGGTACACAGATGAAGTATGTGAGGATGACAATCCTTAAGATTAATCCTGACCAACAAGAAATGATTCATCACCCTGTCTCTTTAGCTCCTTTCTTTTTAATTAAACATTCTCCTATATTCTTATTATCTAAATAATCTTAATTATTTCTTGTTTTTGGTAATCTTCTTTCATTTGTATTAGTTGTTCAATCTTTCCTTATGATTATCCACTCTCTTGATTGACTCTTTCATATGATGCACATTCCCATGCCTCATCATGCAATGGAGTATCTACGTGGCATCAGATTGTTAACTTCCCATGGTTTGCTTCATCTTGGTCTAGGTCTTTATTCTTGGTTAGTAATGATCCACAAGTTCGTTCCTTGAGTATTATCCATTAAATTTCCATCCTTCCCTTATCAGTACTATTTCTCAGAGGTTGCATTCCTATTTAAAGAGCTCCTTCTTGATAACTTTATAGGTCCGCAATATTCACCTGTTCCCTAATCTTCTCAAGAGAGTCTCTCATCTGATACATGGATTGGAATGCCTCTTGTATTGATTCTTCACTGCTACTCTTCTCCTATACTATTGAATCCTTAATCTATTGTTATTTATTCTCTCTCACTTTGAGTTATACAGTTATTTCATTCTATTGTTTTCTCATTCTCTTAAGGTGACCTAATACTTTCTCACTTATTTCCTCACTAGTTCTTCATAGAGCCCATTGGCTGGATTCTAATAAGTTTAATCTTGTTGTGTGTCGTGGGTGTTGCTTCTGTAGAATCTTGACCAGATTCATCGATATCCTCTTGTAGGGAAATATTTTATATCTTATTGATCCTTCAAACAGTAGTCTTCCTAGTCGCAGCGTTGAAATTGCTAATATCAATTATCAGTTCTCTATTTTTCTAGTTATACTGTCCCAATTCCCTAAACACTAGTCGTCTCTAAGTATTTACCAGTTGCACATCTGTGAATGTAAGGTTCATTTATAACTTCATTTGCACTCATGGTAATCTATTTAAGTATTTGTTCAAATGCACTACAAAAAAGGTAAGGCAAGAAAGATTCGACAGTCACCTCGATACAATTAAGATTTTCTCCATTATTGCTATCTTCATAAAATCCCCTACTCAATTCATTAACTATTAGTACCTCAAAGTATACTTTAAGCAGCTTCATAGACTAATCTGAATATGCTAAGCAATCTATCTGTCTATCAGTCCAGTCGCAGTCATTTTCAATAAATACTTTAATTTAAGAATCTAAGTTTTCTTAATCTCAAGGTTGTATTGTTGTTGTATTTATCGAGATACCTACTCTGTTCAGGGTGATAACCTTCTTGGGAATGTTAAATTGACTAATTAACCTAATTATTGCTTTCTTAAGGATTCAACAAAAAATGAGTCTTAGATAGAGTCTTGAATTCTATGCCTGTAGTTTATTCGTATTCTTTGATTACCTTGAGCCTGTCAGGTTTGAACTTTACACCTTCTGGCACTGATGATCTGGAGAAAAACCTATATTTTAGGACTACAGTGATTCAATGAATCAAATTTAAAGCATTTATCCTTGTCATCGTCACCATCATAGGACTTTTGCTATTCATTAATCCTGTCTTTGAACATCTCTTACTAAGTCAATTGAATATTACTTAGCTGTTGTCTTGCCAAGGTCATCTATTCATTTTCAATTTAACATTCAATCTCAACATTTGTGATTTACTTTGTGAGTTCTTCATTATCTCTGATAAGATCTTTCATCCTCTATGTTGCTTACCACTCTTGCAAGCCAATGATGGTGAGAATAGTTTGTCTCTTTCACCTTTTTGTAAAGGCATCTTTGCTTCATTTCATATCTATTGGGAGTCCAAACCTACTCTTCTACATTTAATCTCATCCTTTCCTGCTCCTAATAATTCTCCTTGTGGGAGAAATTTTAATGGCCCACCTTTTTTTATCTATTAGTATGTAGATACCATGTTTCTCTGAAGCACTGAACTCTGTTCTTTCTCCTGTTCTGATCCAATTTTCTCAAGACTGATCCCCATCCATAGTGTTGTTTATTTCCTTATATGTGAGTCGAATGTGCCATTGTCAAGGACTCCTCCTCCTTTTAAGTCGGTCTTTTCTTCTATAGCCAGAGTGTGAGTTTACTTCAAGCTTTTGTCAACACTTCTTATGATTGGACCCTTTCTGACATTAGGTTGATTTGCTTGTCTCTATTTTCTAGTATTAAAGCAACTTGTTAATCTAATAAATGAATCAAGGATACTTGCTTTTGATTCAATTGACTTACAGTCTCTGAATATGAAAACGAAGGAAAGGGTTTCTATGTTCTATTAATAAGTACTATAACAGAAGGCTTAGTTAACTACTTCATAACAGAATGAAGCGGAGTGAGAGCATGGGGAAAGTTCAAGCTACGATGAGCACTAGTGAAGATAAGATTTGACCTGTTGATGAATCAGAAACGCACTGCCATGTGCCCATTGTTCCGGATATGACTGTCTCCTTGCAACAATGAAGGAAGCAACAAGATCACGCGAGGAAAATAGTGAGTAGTAGTCTAATACATGGATCATTCTAGGTGCTGCAAGAGGAATCAAGCTATATGTAGTTGGGGAATGTGTATTACATAGAATCATCGAGAATGAGAATTTCCAAAGAGAAATTAGGGCAAGTAAGGGAATAGGAGCATAAGGATTAAGGACAGTTCCTAATAAAAGCAGGCTCAGTAAAAGAGAAGAAAGGCAGTAGGAAAGAACCATGGAGATAACTTAATGAAAGAAAGAAAGAACAAAGGGTAGAAGATGTACAAATGATTAACCCCATTGATGTTTATTAAACACAGATGGTTCCAATGGTGACTTAGGAGACATTAAGAGTAGAAGGAATAATCCTACTAAAAGTGGTTAATGTTGAGCTTGAACAACTAGTTCAGAGAAATGAGAGAGAGCCAAGCGAGAACAAAACAACAGGATAAGGGAATGAATGAAGTGTTGACTTAAGAAGAGATTAACTGAGTAGACATTAATAGTAAGAGTTAATTCTTTGATAGATTTCAATTACAGGTACTTTAAGGGAGTCTAACTCGATTAATTAATATGTTAGTCAATGACAAGTTAGATAATGAGCACTACCAACACAGAGGTCTGATCTGGTCAACCATGCATGGTCACTATTGGATTGAACTTCATTTAAATACAAATGGAAGGATGGCAGAAGGGGAACAATTAAATTTGGTAATTAAATGACTTAAGTTCATAGAATTCCAAACAGAGCCAGAGTCTTTACCATTTAGCTGTTCTCCATCTAATACTTTATCCCCTTCTCCACCTATTGACCCACTTGGGTCGCCACACACTCACTCTTGAGTGTACTTCCAAACATTCTTGTCTTTAGAGAGTTTCCAGCAGACACAGGAAGTAACTTTATTAAATTCTTTACTCAATTTGGAAAAGATATAGTCCTCTGTGATGAAGTTGATACAACAGTAATTTTCGATTAATCATCGATCTTAGAAGACAATGGGAGTCAATTCATTGTATATATGTTTTAGAAAGTATATGTTGAATATATATTTTTCGCACTTTATTGATATTTATTAGATTTATTATATAATATATCAGCTATTCCTTTAACACTAAAATGATCTTTTATATAGTAAAACCAGAGTCTTAAATTTCTTCAATTTTGATAGGTTTCTAATAAATACTTCATCAACAAAGTAATATGCTTTAAATATCAGATTAATTAAAACTCTAATAGGATTAAAAATAAATTACTGATGGAGATAGTAAAAAAGAGATAAGAAACTTAAAGACATTTAATAATTTATTCACATCCACATCCACAGGATGGCAGAAGACACATTGGACAGTACACCTTACACACTTTTGGAGTTGATAGTAAAAAGGATTAACAACTTCTTTAAGTTTTTCTAGTTCTCTGAAGCTCCTTGCGACAAAACTCTTTCCCCTTCTTAGGAAGGGTTTGACGAAGGTAATGAAAGTGTAAAACGAAGTTAAGAAATCTTTGGGGTTGATTTATTGATTCCGTATCTATATCTGCTTTAAAAAACTTATTTCGTAATAAATAAAATGGAATTAACTTCTGACATATAGTTCATAACTCCATCAAGAACATCAATATCACAATCTATTCCTTTATTTATCCTAATCTCCTTAATACACCTAAACTACTCTTTAATCACTTCAGATACACTAGTATCATACACAATAAGGAGATCTAAAGAATCTACGACGCCATGAATGTTATTCGTGTACTTTTCACATACTCTAAAAATAGATTAAAAGAATAAGAAAGAAGCATTCAAATGAGTTATCTCAGCCTGGCTCCCTCTCCAACACTCTTCTTGCTACTTCCCCCATTTCAGTAAAGCTTAACTCAAAATTCACAAGGTATATAAATAAAATGAAACAGATCCTAAAATGAATGCGTTGGTAATGGTACTGATTAGAGGTGACTGGGATAGTAAATAAATAATGGCAGCTGACAACACTCACATGATAGTTGAAATAAGTAAGAGGGGAGACAATGGCAGACTCAATATAGCGACAACATATCACAACCCCATCAACAGATAGGGAGTTTAAGTTATAAAGAAGATGATACAAGAAGACCCAATCTTCATACTAGGAGGGGATTTTAACAGAGATAAATAAAATATAGGAGATATATGCAAGCAGACTAGAGCATCAACTTAACCAGAGAGAGAGAGCCAGAGGCAACAAAATAATAGATGCAGTGATTAGCAATCTAAAAAAATAAAGTGAACCTAGAACGAAGCAAATAGGATAGAGTGACCACAAGGCCATCTTAACTGAATTTAATGGTGTGGTAGATACTAAAAATTGAATGATCCTGGTGGACTCAGACAATTCCCATACGGACCGATGAAGGATTATCTGCCCATTAAGAAAAGTGAATTACACAGAGTAACAGTATAAGTGGATACCAGATCAATATATGGAACTTTATAGAGATGACTGGAAGAGTTTGACAGACAGAACAATAAAGATTAGAGACAAGGAAAGGTTAATGAGATGGAAGCCTTTAAATAAAGCAATATAACAGCTTTTTATTATAACCTCAAAAAGGAAATGGAACTTAAATCTGTTCAAGAGAGTCTTAAAGAATGGACTAGTGATGAGAAAGAATCAGAGAGGAAAGTGGCAGCATACATTAAAGAAACATTGACTGACCAAAGCAAAATGGATAAACAAATAGAATGAGAATAGAGTTGAAAGACACTGATGTGAGTACGTTGGATAGGACAATACGCCAGGCAAATGAAGATACTAAGAATCATAAGGCCCTAGGTATAGATATCCTTTATGAAGAAGTGCTTGATGACATCAGGTTAAAAACCTAATCATGAAATTTGTGTCTGAAGTAATGCTAGGAACGAAAGGTATTTCACAATATATGAGAACTACCAGAGCAGTAATCTTAGCTAAAGATGGAAGAGAACACAATACTAGACCAAACAAGGATCCTCTCTGAACTAGAATCAATCACAAAAATACTTGAAAGGACTGTTCTCTATTGAAAATCATTGAGGATGTCATAGATAAGAAAGACAAGAGAAAGCAGGCGATAGAGTGTACTGATAATATATGATTTCTGCATTCGATCTGCGAAGACCATGATACATATAGGAGAAGCGAAGGTAGAGATCAAGATGGGCGTACTTCAAGGAGGATTTATGTCCCCACTAATGTTTATATATGAATAAGATAATGAGAGGACTACTAGAGGAGAACAGAAAGAATAACATCCTCATTTATGTAGGTGGCATTGTCCTGTACACTAACTATGAGGAGAAACTCCAACAAATGATGAAAATCATAAAAACAGACCTAAAGAAATAGTAACTAGATATAGCTGAGTGAAAAACACAAACAATAACTAAAATAAAAGGTAAACACCAAATAGGAGAACTGATAGTAAGCAAAGTAATCAACTACCTAGAGACACCATTAACTTCTGGAAATTATACCTGCTAAGAGAGATAAATAGACAGATAAATCGAAAATTAACTATATCAAATACAACATCAGGGGAATGACAATCGGGAATGCTCTAAGAAGGATGATTGGAGAAGTTTACCTAATGTCATCTGTCTCTTACATGACATAAGCACTATTTAACTCTTAAATAATAGAGAGAGAAGTGGTTATAAAGTAAATAAGGAAGGTTGACAAGAGAATGCTTGGACTACCAATGAACATTGAGAATGTATAAACGGAGAAGATAATCCCCAGGGAACAATAGGTTCAGAGAATAACATTGCAGTAGGAGAAGATGGCGAATCAGATGAAACAAGAACCGGATGGAATCTGGAAGGTAGAGTGTGGAAGTGTGGATGACATTGGTATTAAAATAAAGAAAATAAACAGACGAGGAGAACAAAGAATGGATGCTACATATTAGACAAACTTATGTGTAAGAGAGTATTCAATAAGAGGAAGATGGTAATGTGTATCTGTGGAAAGGCATGGACACTGTAAGGACATATAGGATGGCATAAAGGAATAGAAACATGCGCTCTAAAACTGAATAACAGACTCACCAACTGGAGATTCAGTGATAACCAGATGAAGATGGCAAAGAAGGAGGGAATGGAAATTTGGAAAGTGATACTCCAAACAATTTACAAATATGTGAATTGTAGGTAATAAACTAAAATAATGAAATTAAATGGAATGACAAACTAAAAGAAGTGAGACACAACCTGATGGCAGGAAAAGCACAGAGCATGTGAACATGATGACTGATGAAGTAATGAAGATGATCAGCACAGCAAGCGCAAAGACACACGGGGAGAAAGATAACCTGGAGACAATTAGGGGATAAGAGAACTGGGAACCGTTGAACTAGTAGAAATGGGATAGTAAGGGATATCAAGAATGGACATGGATGAATTAGATCACATCATCGCAGTAAAGAAAGTGATAGTACCAGGCATAGATGGAGTCAAGGGAATCTACTCTCCCTTCAACTGTATTTTGAAAATGAGGATGGTGAAGCACACTGGATGCATGATAGCAAATGGGACAGAGGAGAGGACTGCATGGTACTAACGATGGAACCACTATAGGAATGCTAGATCTGGGACAGACTGGGGGAACTATATGAGAAAATCAAGAGCAAAGAGAAGTAGGGGAGCAGGAGAAGTAGAGAGATGCATCTAGAAAATGTAAGTGTATGTAGGGGCTGCCCATCTCTACAGCCCGGGCATATGTCTTAACTCGCTGAAGACCAGATAGATTCCACCAAAAGATGAACCTAGAAGATCAGGAGAAGACTAGGTGGAGCATGCTACAAATAAATCACAGAAGACATAGACTGGATGATTGGAGGAACATGGGAAGGATCAAAGGGAAACATGATTCACAAACCAGGTAAGTGCATGAGAACAGGATAGATGCCTCTATTCTAACTGGCAAGCATTGGAGGTGAGTATCACCCAAGAGCCTTCAGATATACAAACACAATGATTGAAGGAGTACCTGTAATCATTGACTAAAGAGTCATATGCATGACAGGATCCAATAGAGGCATGAGAGCAAAGACAGGATAGGAACACCTTGAGGGCATAAGGAGCAGTGTGGAGACTAAGTAGATGTGCGGGATATGGATATAAACCAGATAAGGATCATGTGTGGGCAGCATCCTTAAAGTGAGAGATGTTATTGGAATCCAGTTCCCAACTACTTGAAACATTGCAATTGGAAAGAACATGTCTGACAGTAGGATCAAGAAATGAAAGGAGATAGAGCAACTGTCCAAGCTAATGGAAGAGATCACAAACGTGGAGGTGATTACTTATGAGAAAATAGGAATAGCAGAGATAGAAGAGAGATCCAGACCTCACCATAGAGGCAACAGTGAAATCTTGACATAAACTGCGAAGAGATGGATTGAGCAGAAGGAAACCAAGAACGCATTGAAGATCAAGAAGAGAGACGTGCTCAAGTTCTGGGGAAGCCATATGATACCATGTTGATCAGGATGATTTTGAAGAAAGGGAAGGTGAAGAAGTAGTAGCGGAGGAGCAGCGAAAGATGAAGGTTTGAGGAAAGAGGTAGGACTTGTGGAGACAAAGAGAACCCAGATAAGAGATAGAAGATGGAATCCCAGAACCTGGCAGCGACAGGAAGAGAAGGCATGAAGGGGGATTAATATCAATATGGCATTCCATCACTCCCACTCATTAGTGAGACAGATGGAGAAAGGGTTGACATACTGGAGAGGATGATAGAGGAACAGTAGAAAGGTGGGAATGAGGGAACAATGGCCATCAATGACCAAGACATGAAAGTAAAAATGATTCACAGACAGGATGATGAAGAAGAAGAACCATAAGTGATATGTCTGAGCGAAGATGAGACGAAAGAGTCGAGACATTTGCAAGATAATAACATTGATCTTTGATTAATTCTAATTACATTTACATTACATCTGTATGATCTATATATTTAATTAATGCTTAACTCTTTATTATTCAAAAGGATCATCAATATCTCTATTTTTAGATCTACTTCCCTCTCTTGTTCCAGGTTCTAATGCAGTCTTGATAGTCTAGCTAATCCTTCAATATTTTAAAATATAGTAATGAGTTGAGGGTAGATCAACCTTCTCCCTTATAACCTTAGTCAATCTCAATGGAAACTAAGTCAGTCCGGTTGATTTAAGTTTGAGCCTTAGTCCATCACCATGCTTTCCCTCTATGTGCCACAGTACTAAGTAATTTATAAAAGATAATGGATTAGAATAAAATTCTTTTCTGAAGATGATCTGTATTCTACTCCAAGTTAATAGATTATAAGGATAAATAAATGTGATTAATAATGGACCTAAATTTACTTAATATCCTAGAACTGTTATCAATTTTCACTTTGTTTATCATCTTTTAATTGACCCTCCAACTCTTCAAACTCCAGTGAGTCACTCCCACCTTGTCTTATTTGACCTGAATTTTCTCTCAATTATACTCTGTATTTTCCACGTCGGATAAAATTGAGATTAATGGAACTCTTAACATAACGATTCTAAATGAATCTCAATTGGGAATCGAAAGTCAATTCTATAGCTGAGGAGAACTCTCATAAAAATTTAAAGCGGGTTAAACCGATAGAGAAGACAACTTACTCAACCACTTTATTAAGATGTTCAACATCTACATCTACAATTGATTATAATAATGTTAAAAATAATTTAATTCAGATAATTTATTAAATGGAGTGGCTTATAAGTGCTTATGTATCTCTTCAAAGTATTGGTATAGCTGAGAAGACTCAGAGTCATCAAATGCTCGTTGGAACCATTTATCTATTTTAGATAAACTCACCGAGACGAATGTCAGCAACGTCCTTCTGATTTGGGAAGGCAACATGATCTGTGGATGCAATGTGAGTTGCAATAGCAACTTAGGAAACTTTCTTGGCTATAAGACAGTGAAAATGGAATGTTTGCGTTTGGAGCATATTTATATCGCCTTAGTATCTTATTTAGCATTCACTCCTCCCTCCATTTCATCATATAATTTCAGACATACAGTTAACAATCAGATAGTGAGATTATAAGTTAAGAACTAAAATCTCAAATCAAAGAATACATTCTACAGATTCTATCAGTTTGCAAATGACGACATCAAGCCAAACACTTCATCTGCTAACAGCAGATATTAGTCACCAGAGCAGGTCAGTATCGTGAACTGAATTCATCTGCGAATTGTTCATTCTGAGTGACAGGCGATAAGATTTATTAATGGTTCTTTCAGAAGGCCTACATTGATTAGCTTGCCATTCAAGTCTGTTATGTGGCTCACTCCACTTTACCTTAGGCATAATGTAAATAGAATAGTCTGACGAAGTTCAAATGTTAAACTTTCTCTTTCCGACAGGAGAGTAAGTTCATTGTGTCATAAAAGCATTCGAAGGTCAATATCTAATTTAATGACCAATGGATCTGCTACTGATTTTTTAAATGAAGGAGGGATGAATTCAAGGGAAGAGTTGCATAGCCTTGCTTAAGGCTTTCATTATGGCACCTCTCTTGAAAGGTAGAAATTAGTTGGTAGTAGTAATGAATTGGAGTTAGAGCACTTTTGAGCTAAGTCTGGATTCATTTTTTGAAATGTCATGCAGATGGTCAAACCCGTCATGATTGCTATCATTAAAGGCATTTTCTTTTAAGAATGTGTATTTACTCTAAGAAAGAGTTGATTGCATCAGAAAGACAATACAGCTAACATAGTCTAAGAACTAATCTACATTGAGACTTTCCATCTGAAGAAGCACAAACTAATCTCTAGATCCAATGTTTATTAACACTTGCTTCCTTTTGCATCTGCTCACAAACTATAACACTCTATAAAAAGAAGAATACTTCAAACTGAATGCGCTATTGAGAAGCAGTCAATCACTAGATTTCCATGGAAATAATAAGTAGGGATGCATGCGAACAACTCTCTCGTAAGAGTATGCGAAGGAAACTCGGAAGAGACGAACGAAGTTTGTTCTGGTTTATATGGGATGAGTTTATGTAGGAGAAGTCTTATCTCGATAAAATTAAGATCAATTAGAACAAAGATAGCTAGAATACAATTACCTGGGAAGCCTTGTAGTTCCTTAGCACCTGTGCTAATTCACTAGTAAGCTCAGTTCAGCATATATGGGCGTAGCCTTGGGGAACATAGCCCCTACAGTGGCAGGCTTAAGTTAGAAACATTAGAGCCATTAACTATCAGGCTTCTTGTTCTTCTTGTACTCATCTATATATTCTTTAATCCCTGAGTCTTCTTTTGCCACGTCCCAGAGATCATTCACCCTTAGTCCTTGACAACGAGGGACTGAAGAGAATATGTATTTGTCCATTCTAGACCTATAAAGCTTAAGGGATAATGGTTATCTTCTTCTTCTCCTTATATCTCATTTAGGTAGTCAATATATATTGTCTACAGGAAGCTCCCTCAACTGCCAGTAGCTTGTGTAGTTCGTTCTTGGATTTAAACTTGGTTACTATAGATAGCAACTTTGCTATATCGTACCAGTGCAAGACTATACTCCTGAATGAACTCATTTCCTTTCTAATATTATCTGACAATTTGATTTTATGTTATCTAGATCATCCTATGATAAGTAACCTAATTACTTTCTTTTCTCTTACTCATACTATTTTCTCCTTCACTATTCCAGAGGTAGTCTGGAATCTTCTAATCAATGATGAGGGAAAGACACAATCACTAATTCGTTAATGCGTTGTTGTATTTCTATACAGTACTTAAAAAGGCTGAGTTCATTTATACGTGTTAGTTAAATGATTCGCTCGAATCAGCAGAAGTTGCTTGACAATGACACCAACAATCTTATCTAGTAATAAAAACATTCCACCTTCGATAATCATATCACATAGAAGCAGTAATTCAATATGATGTTTCAGTTTAAGTTTCAGTTTCATTCATTGTTGATGCTCATAGATATGTTAGCCACCTTAAATTGAGTAGCAGATTTTCTCTGAGCAACTTAGCTGAGCAATCGATCATTCACAATCAAAGCAAATGTTCTAAAGCTTTACTGCTCTTCCACGTCATCAGCTTGTAGGGGTTTGCATCTTAACTAAGATGAGACAGTCATTGAAGTAAATTGAATGTAATTTATGTTTATTCACCTTTCTGACTCTCTTCCTCCTTCATCTCGATTTAGCTGAGATTCAATACTACGGAGGAGTTGTCTGAGTATAATATTAAATGCAGTTCTTGTATTTAGGCTCATCAAAGTCTTTAAGAACCTTTGGTGTGGTTAAGTGGGGAGATTTAAAGTGATGCCTCTATACCTTTCCGCTATCTCTTTACAATATAAACCACTCTGTATGACTCTTGAATCCTAATGACATCCGAAACTTTGAAATCAATCCATGCTTAGTAGAGGGAAAAGCTGATTTAATAATTGATTTATCAATATCACTTATAATTAATCATAAAGATGTCTTCAAAGTACTTCTCATACATTATTTAATTGAAAGTATTGCTCAGTACTTTAATAGATTTTTCATAAAACCCTCTAACAGACTCCTCAGTGACTTAGGAGAACTTGTTAATGATAGCACCAGCCAATAAGGCAAATTTTTTCCTTCATCTATTATCTATGTAAACTAACTTTGGTTATAAGTTTTGATCAGGTGGCACAATATACACTGTACATCATGCATCAATCCATATAAACGATGTCACAGCAAATGCATCTATAACTAAATTTAGCAAGAGAATAGAGTTGGTTGAAACAAAGACTGATAATGTAGTAAAATGAGTCAGAAAGTAATATTTCTTCTTCATCTTCATATTTCTGATTATTCATTCTGATTCTCTGAATAATACTGGTTTGCCGACTTTCATACCCGAGAAAACTGCCAAACTCTCAGAAACGCATGAGGAATGGATATAAAATGGATCATTTAAATGGAGAGGTAGTTATGATCCTTTTTGATTTAATTGTCTTTGTCCATAATAATGAATTGTAAGTGGTATTTATTGAGATTTTTAATTCGAAATGACTTTTGTATTCGTTTCAAACACCTTACATTAGTACAATATTTTATTCATTTCAATTCAAAGAAAGACAATGTTATCTTAAGAAAGTTCTACTGATGATGAATAATATACTGATCTACATACAATATCAATAGCAAAGAGAACGAGAGATCACCTTCTCACCATCTAACAATATGCATCATCCCTATCTATATCATTAAAATCAATTATTAAATAGATGGAATATATAATGAAGATTTAAATTTAACAATGCTTATTTAATACAGATATTGAGAAAGAGGAGAGTGAACCATGTATGATGAGAATGTAGATATATAAGAGTACAGGAATAGGGATATTAAAGTGTATCAAGTGGAGATTGAGTATTTCAAGACTACACTACTCTTTCATTATAGACATTGAGAGAGCCTATCTAAACTTGTACAATTAAAACATATTATCCCTCATACTATGATCAATCATTGATAAGAAACTGATGTATGGGAGAGAAGATAGTATATTCATGCAGTCCATACTTCTGTGAAAGAGATTGCTCACCTAGTATTCCATTGATATCATTCTATATATCAGACATCCTTTAATTTAAATAATACTCTCCCTGTCTCTTTTGCCTCCCTCTTGTTCTCGCCCTTCTCTTCTTCTTCTCTCCTTCCACCCTCCCTCCATCATATCTTTCCCCTACTCTCGATTCTAACCTCCTTGTCACTATCACCCCCACTCCATGTTTAATCTTAAATAGAAAGAAAGGATCTAACAAAGAATATAAGACAAATAAAGAAACAAAGAAATAAACAATCAAAAGAATATAAGATTAATCAATATGAATATACATCCTAGATCTAATGTATCCACTCAATAACACAGTAATTAATGTTATCTTTATGAATCATCTCTCACTTATTAATGTATAGTGTATTGATCAATGAAGATATTAAATAGTAATTCATTATCAAAGAGAAAGAGTAGAATAGTTGATTTAAAGTTAGTTTCAATGAAAAGAGAGAGTGACGATGGTCTATAAAAGGAAGAGCTAAAAGCACATTCGAGTGTGGAGTACCACCGTAAATAGAGTATAAGTCATTCTGAACCCGAGGGTAATGTCTATAAAGGTATAGAGAGACCATTTAGATAGAACTTCGACACCAATAGTGTAGTGACTGGAATTGACTATAAATAGAGAAAGAAGGCGTACGGATCTAAAGTTAGTGATGACATTGCAGATATTAGTTAGAGAGTTGCTGACTTATAGTAGATCGTTGCTTAGATTGCCTCTTAACAGGAGGAAGTCAACATCTCACTTAAAAACGGATTGAAACAAAAAAAAGGAGAAGTACTTAAATAAATTGAAGAGTCAAATTCGGATAAAATGGAAGATTTCAAGAATAAGATTATAGTCTCTGCCAATGGAATGGAAGTACCTCGCATTGATAATGAGTTTAAAGAACAGACTGAGAGTTAACTAAAGGTTTAAAGAACTGAATTGGACGCTTTTAGATAAAAGCTATTAAGTTTAGAATAATCTTTTAGTCAGATTTAACACGGAAATGACCCAAGTCAAGAGCCTAAGAAGATTTACATGGAACAGTACTTGGAAGTTATTAATTAACGTAATAGAACAATTAGGGAAATGAATGAACAATCCAAAGTCTAATGTACCATTTAGAAGGATGTGGATATGCTACCGGAGAGAACACCTAAAAAGAAGTGCATCATGAAGAGAAACCAAAAGTCACATATTAACTCCTTTTAGTTAATGCGAGGAAAAGAAAATTTAATTAAAGACATAGAGCTATTAGAATCCCTTGAGAAACAAGTCGTTATCAAAGTTAGATCCTCATTGTTTAAAAGATAACCTAATATCTTTAGACAGAAAGGACTTGACGCTGTTGTTATCTAAACCGATGGCTACACTGAAATTGTTTGCTCTAATATGTAAATGGATAGAGTATTAAAACTAGAGTAAAGAGGAGTTCCCTATGAGTATTATTAAAGAAGACAACATCCCTTTCGGAAATGAATAAAGTGAACTAGCTGATGACTCAACTAATCAATAAACACTCAACTAATCTCTAAACTCTCTTAATAATAAACAATGCACTTTTGCTTTATGGAATGCAAGATCATTAATGTCAATTATAAATTACCGGGCTCTGGAAACTTATCTCAAATCGACTGAACCTGAAATAGTAATAATTGTAGAATCATGGCATAAAGAAGAACTCAAACAGTTTGCAGGATACAATATGTTCACCACTAAGACTCATCATTGCAAAGGAGTGGTGATTCTTGTAAAGGAAGGACTAAGAGCAGTAAAACTTCTTGAAATCGGGGTATGGCTGGATAGCCGTGCCTTGGATGTTTTTGGCCTTTATGTTAATGTTAAAGACCAGGATATAGTCAAATTAATTAAAGATGTCAACTCGAACAATTAAGTATTAATTGGAGGTGATTTTAATTAAAACTATAGAGAAGTTAGAAATATATTGTTGAAGAGAGGGTATTATTCCTCTGATGAAGCTACTAGAGGAGATTCTAAATTAGATATGATTAGTAGCAATAGAGAAATCTATGACTTTAGAACAATGAACTTAGGATTAAGTGATCATAAGCTGCTCGAATGTAAAACTATAAATAGATAACTAGGAGTTAAGCATGATAATAATTAATCAGTTATTAGCAAGGCTAAACTTAATGAAATCATCACGAGCAACATCGAAACTTTGAAGAAATCGGAGTTTCCTTTTAAGCCACTTAATAAATGTTTAGATTTAAGAGGAGCGATGAACTCGAAGGTAAAAATACATAGAAACATGAAGTAGTACATGGAGTTATAAGGAGACGATCTTATTAACTTTCATAAATATTTATCAATATATTCCACTAAAAAGTTACTCTAAGAAATAGAGTAAGCCTTTAAAAGTCAAAATGCCGATAAGTTTTGGTATAGCATCAGAAGGCTCATTGGCAAGAAGAAATTCACTCCCTGCATTAAAACCATAGGAAACGAAAACGAAGTATTAGATATTGATGAGAGTCGCAATAAAATACAGTAATTCCTAACTAACTTAATGAACTAAACCATTAGCAATGAGCCTTAGACAACATACTCTTTCAACGCCGATAGAAGATTCACAATAAAGGAGATAAATACAACCATTGACAAATTAAAGGTGAATAAGGCAGTAGGAATAGATCTACTTCCTGACACTCTTGTTGTAGAGGATTAGTTCATTAGAGGCAAAGTCGTAAACTTAGTAGAAAAAATAGCCAATGGAAAGAAATAAATTCCTAAGTACATAAGAACCTTCAAGATAATGGTAATGTCCAAGAGTGGTAGAGAAGTAGCAGACGTAGATTAAATCAGACCTATTAGTATACCAACCATTATCTATAAGATTCTCGAAGGCCTAATCATTGATGAAGTAAACGAAGTAGTGTGGAAAAGCATCGGGGGATACTAATCTGGATTTAGAACAGGTTCATCCTCCCAAGTCAATTACGTCAAGATGATGCAGAAGATTGCAGAGAGAAAGGCTGAGAAAAGAATTTATTATTCAATCTTCCTTGATTTGAAGAAGGCCTACGATAACGTAGACAGGGTAAATTAAAAGATATCATCTATAAATCTTTTAAAGATAAGCTTGGTGGAGCCTCTATGAAGCTGTTGTTTATGCTATTATTTAAGACTCTTATGCAAGTTTAGAGGGGAAAGTCTTCTCTACAAACAAAGGTGTCATATAAGGAGGCAGACTAAGTCCAGTACTTTTCTCCTAATATTTAGATCATATCTTAAGAGTAACTTTCACTGAAGAAGAAATTAGAGAACATTTTTTAGCTTATGCGGATGACATAGCTTTGTATGCTGAATCTATTAAAATAATAGAGAAACTTTTGGGAAAGTTAATTAGATCGCTGGAATAATATGGACTAGAATTATCATGTTCCAAATCCTTCTTAATCTCCAATAGTTCATACGTCAAAGAAATCAATGGGATACGTAAGGTAGATGCAGGAAAGTATTTGGGTTTTGTTGTTTCAAATAATTTTAACAAGGTGAAGACACTAAACTCATAGACAATAAAATCGAGAGCTATATAAGTCAAACGATCCTTTGCAGGAGAAGTCTCAAGTGGGGTGTTGAAGACTATTGTTGTATCATTTTACTAATCAGTAGTAAGATCCTATGCACCTGCACTCGCAGCTATAGGCTTAATAAACGTGAAGAAGTTGGAATAGGAAGAATCAACATAGATTAAAAAGCTCTATGGTTTTCCTAGAAGCCTGTCAAGAGAAGATATGTACGCACTCACTGGTTTAGCCTCTGCTCGAGAATTAATCATAGCTGGGATACAAGGACATATTGCAAGTATAGCTGAGAAGTAAGATATCCAATTAGTTGAATCTGAAGGGATAGAAGCGATAAAGAATAAAGATGACCCCTTTATCAACTTAAGTAGTATAGCTAAAGTTTTTGGGTGGAGACATTTTGAGCAAGGGAGGGAAATAAAATGCAAAGAATGCTCATCTCCTTTGAACATATTTAACCATGATCATCACTTCAGTTCAATAGCCAGGTAAAGTATTGAAAAAATGAAGTCCCTGAGAAAAGATATTAAAGAGAGGAGTCTTGCTAAAGGGCATAGAAAATATATCCTTAACTAGTTAGCAAGACATAGTTCTGAAATACTGACATAAATTTATAGAGAGTTTAAGTACAAGAGATTATTTGAGGATAAATGATTATTTAGAGAGAGAGAGAGAGAGAGAGAGAGAGAGAGAGAGAAAGAGTAGGTGAGATTGTAGAGTTATTGTATTTGGTAATATTTATATTGATTGAGTATTAATTATAATGGACAATGGATGTAATTATGGTGCTTTCTTTTGATAAAAGGGTGTTTAAGATGGAGAGAGGGTGGTGATGGGCACTTAGAAAGAGAGAGGGGATTTGGTGTGGTGGTGTTCGTGTTGATCAATGAAGGAGAAAGAGAGATCGTAAGGTTATTAGAGTTCTTAATTGGAATATGGAGGATTGACTATTATTATCAATGGACTGGTCTATTATTACAAAAAAAATTCAATCTTTTCAAAGTTGAGACCTCGTCCTTATCCATTAACTACTTCAGACCTAGTAAGAATGGGGTTTATTGCACAATTTAACCTCAGTTTCAGTAGCTTTGACATTGAAAAGAGAGAAGTAAATAATAAGTCCTGAATTAATCCTACCATTCACAATGATTTATATGATTGCCATTGTATAGTTGTCAATCTAAGTTCATTCATTTTCTTTAATCTGTCCTATTAAATAATCCCAGCGGGGATTTAATTAAGGTTTAGCATTAGCATTTGTGTCTGGCATTTGAATTGAATCAGAAAACTACCTTCTTACTTTTATTCAATTACTTTACCTTACTTCCACCTACGATTTGAGAATATTTTATAATCATTATAGTACAACTCTCATTGTTTATGGAGGCATGAAAATTTCTGATATTGGTTTCTTTATAAGAAGATACTTGGTGTTATTAAATATTCTAATAAGAAATAGAGTACACGAGTATTTCCCAAAATAGAGATTACTATCACTTCTCTTTACTAATTGTTAAGCCCTTCTTATTCAGGAATATTACCCTTCATTGCATTTAGTTAGGGTAGATTACATTAATAATTATAGACATTGGAGGCAGTATTCCTGTTACTGACAGTATGTCATACAGGCTAATTGCTCTAGGCCATAGGAGGACTTGACTTGCTTTGTATAGACATTCTGTACTTATTTCTAAAGTAGATAAAGATGGAGATAAAATCTTATAAGAGATTATAATTTAGCAGTTACTACCACAGCTTTAGCATCTGATAGGGTTTTCCCTAGGTTCCTTTATAAATAGATTACCTTAGTTTTGATAAGATCCATTGTTTAATTTTTAATGACTGGTTGAATTATTGGATACAATGAAACCAAAATAAGTTCCTGCTCTTTCTTTTTATGTCAGCAATAGTTTCACACCCATGAGAATTAGTTATAAAGAAACACTTGGGCATAATTTATTATTAAAAGTATTTCTGATACAGGACACCTCGAATTTAAGTTTAACCAAATGGGCTCTTCTCAAAGTTATTTCAAGTTCAGATTTTATAGAAATGGAGTTAGAAGAATCCAAAACGTCCCCCCTTTTACCTGGGCACAATCTTAGAATAAGGAATATTTGGAGTACTACAGAGATATCTGACAAAGAGTGTAGACTTCAGTTCAGTTAATAATAAAAGTACAAATATACAACTCATCGTCTCTGTTACTTGTCAACACTTCCATAGGGATCCTTGGTGAACTTCTTGGACCATCTTTTTCGAGAACTTCCTATTATGCTCTTAACAAAGTCATTTAAGATTGCTAATGATCTAGTTACTACATCTTTACATCAATAGTCTCCTCTATTTATAGCCAAATTTCTAGGATTTCCGATGAATAATGATTCTGGATTACCACAATGATATTTATTTCAATGACATTTGTAAACAGGATCGATAGCAGCTTCAATATCAGCTGCTAACGTTATAAATATCACATCAACAGAGAGCTAAATCATGCCAGAGCCTTCGACAGGATATATTGACAGTGGACTATAAATGCATATTCTTTAGAGTGTTTCCATCCATTCCATATTCATCTCAATCGTCTTTACTAGCATGCATAGCTGTTAATTCTATAAGAGTAATTAATTAAACAGGTAATTCATAAGAGGTCATAAAATTGTAATTGAAGTGTATAGGAACAAAGACATCAGTCTGTATGTTTGCAGGAGAGTCATGTATACTCTGTGTGATGCACCTCCGTTTGAGGTGAGTAGTAAAGAGTAATTTAGTAATGATAGACTTCAACTAATAGGATTCTTACCTTTGAATGCCATGTGACGGCTTAAAACGCGCATAATCACATATTTAAATGCATTTACATTTTAAAAATGAGTGTAGACTTAAAACACGCTGGCAACCATGTTGTGTAAGCTTACTTCTCTCTACTCCTGTTAATTTTTAGGAGCCTACTTTACTATATATATAATCTCAATTATCTACCTCTCTATCTAAGTTTATACTTAATCTTCATCACTTCTATTGTTCCTTATAATAAAATTTAATTGTTTACGAAAGAGAGTGTAAGCCTGACTAGGAAACTATGCTCCTAAAGAGTTCTTTGTGCACATCAAACCTCCATAACAGACTCCAACCTAATTGAGACCAAGGTATCTCTTCTCCAGTATATGTACTTAAACGTTTTAGTTTCAAGAGCAATTGCTTTGTATAGAAGTACTAATTCTTAGAAATAAGAATCAAAATAACTTTTCAGTTCCCGTTTTTTAAATGTCTTTGTGCCAGATCAATACCGAACTTATCTTGTTAATAAAGAGAATAATTGCAAGGTTGCTTGTATAAACCTACTTCCACTTTTCCTGAATTTACTCTGGTTGAAGGAGCTCTAGGTAGTATAAATCGCCAGTGCATATTAACTCTATATGTGGAGAAAGAGATATGTTAAAAAACCAATATAATTGTGGATCTCACTTACAGTATGAAATTCACATCTCTCAAGAAGACATCTTAAACGCTCTATGTGTTTAGACAATAACACTATAATACTTATTCTAACACTCTTCTTGAAGAACTCAGATTTTCCAGTCTGTTATACATGGGCATTGCCTTTATTACAGCTGGATTAAGAGAAAATATTCAATGTTGACTAAGATAACTGACAAGATACCAATGATGATCTTATTGACTGACTTAAGATTATAATTAGCTTAATTATATCTAAGCTATATAGGATTTAAAAAGAGTCAATTCTTTCTTTAAAAAATCAATTAACATGTGATTTAAATCAAAAATGTGAAGCAGTGATTTCATGACACTGACACATACCACATGTTGTCCACCTAAGTCTCTTCCTTAATAAGATATCAAGTATTGCTTTAGTATTATGGGAATCCCGGTCATTGAAGTTGGATGCATGTTACAAAGCGAAAGAATTAACTACTATGGATTCAGAAATGAACATGCTGCTTCATATGCT
>JAGYYO010000008.1:0-25569 GCA_021441625.1 Diophrys sp. 3 WChen-2021
GTGCTTATGAGCGATCTCGATCCTATGGGTGGATCGGGGTAAGGATGAGGACCTAACCTTGATTTATTTCAACTCATCCCTTCATTCTGTAGTTTAATTTTACATTACTCCTTGAGGTTTTCTAGTTACTTTGAATGTTCCTCTTATTACAACTTAATTATTTTCATCAGACAATCTTCTATCATTGACTGTCTTTTACAAAGATCATCGGTCTTCTGATTAAGGTCAACTATGTCTTGCATTGTCCTATGGCTTATAGTTAATCTTCTCTTTCCTTTCACGAATTGATTCCCTAAAGTGACATCTAACCTCTGCCTGTCTCCTCTACCATGCATGCTTTTACTGAGTCTAATCTCTACGTATCTGCAGGATATCCTCTCACAGTATTGTCTTCCTCGACTAAAACTTAAGCCACTTCACTCACTCTCTTCATCTAATGTTCACTTTTAAATCAATCTTTCTCAATATGGTAATTTTAGTGAGTCGTTTAGTTTTATGCAATGAATACTCAATCTCTTTGCATTCTTTCTTAAAGTCTTATTGGTTAAATATTTTAAAGCATGTTTAATCAGCTGTATTATATAATCCCTAACGAGAGGCCTTCATCTCTGATCACAGAATGCTCATTGTTATTTGAGTCATTCTCCTATTTGTATCTCTTGAACTTCTCTCTTCCACTTCATATCTTATCTAATCCATAAGCGGCTTTAAATAGATTCCAATTGCCGCATTTTGCTCTCATTGAGTCAGACCAAATCTGAGTTTGGAGAAAAAACTCAAATGTTTTGAGTCTCCGAAGAGTCGAGGGGTATAAAGTGCTAGACAAAATCGGACAAGGGAATGTATTTCATGAATTCCATGTGGGCGGGCTTAACTTCGCCATTAATCACATAATTAAATGAATTCTCTTTAAAACTTCTGTCTTCTTAGTTGATTTCTATTCATTGAAGTTCTTAAATCTGTACATGATGTAAATTCAACAGAATCATGATAAGCATTGGGTTACCCCATTCATCATATTTGATTTTCCAGATCTTTCCCTCTCTTTTTAAACATCTATCTCTCCATTTATCTAGACTTCTTCAGAAGGTAAATTAATTAAATGGAGCCAGACTCCTGAAGTGAGAAACAGACACATATGTGAGGTATTCTGTGTAGTAGTGCTTTAATCACATGAGTTGCTCTGCGTCCAAACTCTTCCCCCTTGTTTGTCAGGGATACACACGAGGCAACCGAAGTGTATTTCCCAGCTTATGTGGTTTGTTCTACTAAGCATGATGACTAACAGCTTTACTCTGCTTTCATCTGGCAAAAACGATCAATTTAGTACTGTGACTGATATAGTAGAGAAGCTCAAGACTTATGGGATGCTGCTATTGCTAGGCTTAATCCAAATGATGGTAAAGACTTTAAAGAAATAACAGATCAAGAACAGCATGAAGATCTTAACATTTAAATTAATTCACAGCCCCTAATTGAAGTGGTCCCATTTATAATCCTGAATCTGAATAAATTTACCTCAGAAGGTAAGTTTGTATCGATATGGACTTGAGAGTACTTATCTTCAAATGAAATAGGTCCACCTTTATGATCAACTATAGTATATGATTCCCTTAACATCATTTAGAGCAACGGACCTTCGATCTTTCAAACCCTCTGTTCTCTCCTTAGAATACACTAGAATTATGAATAAGAGTAAATGCTTCCCTTGATTTATATATTCCATCATTTCTCTATTAACACATTGTAACTCTCTAAATCTGTATTAGATGTTTAATATGACAGTGATATAGTGTCTGTTGATGGGGCATTAGTACTGATAGTATTAGTTAGACTATCTCCATCTGTAATTGAAATTTCTCTACCCCAATCATGATATGCCAACACTGATGCATTGTTCTGTGTCACAATAGATTGCCTTGCATTAAGAAGTATATGCCAATTAATAGAATACATAATGGCAGTGTGCCCATCAGTCTCAGTGAAATGAAATGCACTTGTTGCATCCTCTCCTATATTCAACACTCCTTGAGAATATATTAGTCAGGTAAGTCCATAATTATTCTAAGTGTATGCAACACTCTCTGAAAGTGTGTCTAAGAGAAGAGTATATGTATCTGATCTAGTTACTTGTGTTGTTAGATCAGACATAGAGATAAGGTGGTTCTTCATTCTATTTACACTTTGATTGGTATATTGACTACATCTCCTGACTCATCATCTGTATTATCAACTGTTCCATCATACATAACAGTAGATACAGCTCTAGTACAGGTGCTTAAAGAAGGCATTAGGAATTAATCTATGAGATCTTTATTCACACCTCTCTGAAATGTCAATAGGATTATACTTAATCACCAATCCCATTGTATGATCCTCCCTTTGATCTTTTCATTAATACTGTCATTAAACATTGCTTAGACCTTCCTATAGATGAATAGTTGTCTTTAAATGACTCCATAACAAAAGTAGCAGTGACAATGTACCCTGATATCCAGATGCTCTTTATGATTCCTTCCATTCCCACTTTCATTAAAGAAGAGGGAGGATAGTACCCAAGTAGTTTGATAATCAGTATTCTGTGTATTCTAGTTACTCTGCAGTCATCATGAACCTATATAGGATGGGATGAGTGTATTTAAATGATAACATGTTAGAAGACTACCACTATGTCTTATATTGATCCTTCTACTAGAACACATTCAGTATGTTCATATTCTAAGTGTTGTAGATGTCAGAGTGGTCTTCTCTTTTATCTTTTATTATAATCCAATTAATAATATAAAATAACTCAGTATTGATTTTGTAAAATGTAAATGAATTAACAAAGGAAACTATTCATTAAAAAGATTCAAACAATGATGGAATATTAACTATTACCTCAAAGGATAATATTATATAGCTGAATACAGCGTTGATCAATCATTGTCTTAAGGTCCAGCATCTACTAGATCTACTCATAGAATTGATTCGCCTATAGCACCAATATCTAAAGAAAATATTTGCTATAATAAGCAGTCTGCTTGGATATGTCAGGTAGGAAAGTAAATGAAAATGATACTTCAGTATTAGCCTTCTTGAATGTCGTATTTCACAATGAATGAATACATTAAATTAGGAGATCTATTTTGAATTACTCTCGTCTTGTTGTTCCTGTTGCTTAATGCGAGACCTCAGTACACTAAAACTAACTACGTCAAGTCATTATCTGCCACCACACTGAGAGGGCGAAGGTGTTCTATATGGGGCTACATAGTGATTACTAATGCTACTATAGTAAATTAGATCCAGATGAGTCAGCATTTGAATTTCAAAAGAAGATTACAAACTTAGACACAGCAACTCCAGACAGTACATGTTATGATGTCAAGTATCTATCTAGGTAAGGCTGACATAGTTGGATAGATGACTAATTGAGGAAGACATTTGATGTTCACAACTGGGTCTGCTGACGAAGTTATTCAAGATACCTTTATTTGAGGAGGAACAGGGGATGATATAGGCATCTCTGTTGATATAGGCAAATGTGGGAACATCAACATCATTCACTTAGAGTACTGTTGGAATTCCCTAGATTAAGGTGGTAGTCTTACTTTTTAGATTCTCAAGTGGTCTTAAATGGGAGTAATTGGTAAAGATAACAAGACAGATGCTGCTAAAGCATTGTTGAATAAATACTCTTAATTTATCTATATTCTGGCTACTGCAGATGATGACGATGGATTATTTATTAGAATGGATTTAAATGGAGACAACATTGGTGGAAGTGGAATGACTAATGAACCAACTAAGTACACTAAGTTCCTCACTTGATACACCTTTGTGGATTTATTAGTGGATAATACAGATCTTAATTTGAACAGTATGGCTTCTAAACTAATGAATAATACCCTTCTCATATGGTGATATCAATTTCACTAAAAGTATGACTTAGGAAATGACACAGTAGCTATTGAAATGGTGAAAAACTAAAGTGCTCTACTCATTGTTTCGATCGACGACTCAGAAGATGCTAAAAAATAATGAGAATTAAAGTCTACAATGGTTGTTCTTTCGACTAGAATGATAGTCCCAACATGTTAGAAGTCTCTCTATTTGATTAATAGAGCTTGCAAGTTATTTTCAAAAGCAATTGCTGGAAGATCCAACAATTTTGGAACGCATTAAAAAGGGATGTCATTATAATAGACATCATTGGTTATTCCTTAACCTTCTCCTCAATTACTGCTCCCACTATAACTACTAAAACTCTCACCCCCACCACAAATGCAGAGTATAAATATCTCCTATTTAACAAAAATTCAGCCAACACTCCCCTCACTAATACCCCAGATGACAGTACTCTCTCAAAAACAGCAAGCGACTTAGGTAGACATATATTCTCCCAACTAACTATCCCTCAAGACACACCCCCCTTCAACATTTAATAATTCTGTGTAGACTCAATCACTAAATCATACACTGCTTAATTAATCGACAGAACTAACACTACACCTGTATCATGTATTAATTTAGAAGTACATAGTTTAACAACAACTGATCAGCCATCTCTCTGAAGAAACTTAATCGTAGTTGTAGGATAAGACTCAACTGGAAACGATAAGGTTGCCATTGTAGTAGAAGTATATGTGTATAACACTGCATCCATTGCTTAGAGATCGTCTCTCTCTCAGTCATATACTGTGGGTAAACAACTCTCATAGACTATTGGATTGTCCTTATTTTTAGATCCTACTGATGGAGAGAGTCTTAATTATTTTGATAGAGAGGGGATTCATCCATTGACTTATGGGTTGAAGGTCAATTGGAGGAATAGAACTTTTGTTGGTTTCCATATACCATGCCTAGTCTTGCTAATATTCATATTATTATTTATGCAGAGGATATTTAAGAGTAGTCTGTATCTAATGGATTTACTTTAACTATTAGTTATTAAGCACCAGTAGTTTCTACTCTTATGTCAGATTAATTGATTACAACTTTAGAATAATTTGATTTTAGTATTCCAACAAATACATACACAGACCCAGAGACTCACACCATCGTATATGGAGATCCAGTTAAAGCTGTTGATGACTCTGCTTTACCAACTTGAATAGCATTCAACAAGAAGACAGCTTTATTCTATGGTTATGCTGCAGACTCTACTGATACAGGACAAGAGATAAATGGATATGGAATGTAAGTAACTTTATCTTAACTATTAATTCTAAACATACAATTGAGCAGGTACTTGTGAATAAGGTAGCACTAACAGGAACATTGTTTGAACTAGAGTTAGAAGATTTGGATGGAGATGATGATGTAACGAGAACAGATAAGGCTTTTGCGGGTGGGGATATTTTAGCGGAAGTTCCAAGGGTTGTTCTCATTTACTCAGCGACTCTCTTAGATGGTTCAGATATTACTTTGCTTACGAGAGACCACACAACTGGAGTAATGTCAGGAATGCCAGCTGCATCAGTTGAAAATAATTATTTTGTGGAAGTGTCAGCCAATGATGAAAAAGGAGGTTCAGTTTTATGTTTAAGATTGCTGTGGTTAATCCAATTGGAACAATCAATTGTGTAGAGAATACTAAATTGTTGTTGAAGATTCAAGCTGATGAACATACTAAATTCTATGAGGAGCTAATCCTCCAAACACTTCCCTTCCATCATGGATCTCTTTTGAAACTGATATTAAGACTTCCATTCTCGAGCACACTCTATCAGAGACTATCCAAGTAAAACCAATAACCCCCTCCATCCTTGAAGAAAGCACAAATGACATCTTCAATATAGATATCTCCTCAGATACCATTCCAAATCAATTAGATTTAACTATCATTGCTCATGATGCTAAGGGTAGTTCAGTTGATATAGATTTAGTTCTTTATGTTTAGTATAATACAATAGTTGATTAACTCATTCATGAAGCGACACTTGAGTAGTTCTATAGTTATTAGATATCTTATATTTAGATATGGAGGTGGGGATGGATAGGAGAGTGGTGGGGAAGGTGGAGTCGACGGATTTGGTTGAGTGGAAGAGAATTGGACTTTGTGTGGGGGGTGAAGGATAATGGAGAGTGGCAAACAAACAGGAGAAGAACTTCCCGGAAGATAAGCTCATAAATAAAAGATGAATCCTTCTGCAATGAAGTCTAAAGGTACAGCCATATCAGCATGGAACGAGACTCCTTCCGAGAATGATTTTAATTACGGAGACAATCCCCCATCCAGGATTCAGAAAGAGATGAAAATTATTGGCTTTTGTAGTTATCTTATATTAATACTTCAACTACCATTTCTTGAATGTCTCTAATTATCATAAAATCCACATATCCATTGTTATCTATTGTATCTATCTCTGTAGTTAGTAATTATATTAATTTCAATAAGTATGTTGAGTTATTAATTTTAACATGACTACAATAGCAAATGAACAACTATCTATAGTATCTACTTTAGCAAGTAAGTCCATCTTTAATATCCTTAGTAGATCTCAATGCTAACGCAGCAACACCCTTTTGTTCTACTTAATTTTAGCTTCTTTCTTGGTTGAATGTATTGGGATGGATAAGAGTATTAGCTATTATTCAAACTCTGAGGTGTTGTTTTTGAGGAGTGCTATATAGTGATTAAGATCAAGAGAGGGGCTCATGGGATGTTGGGGAGCTAGTCTAGATGAACCACTTGATAAGGTTTCAAAGAGATTGAAGATGATTCAGAGTGAGTTTATTATTAAGGAGATCAAAGGGAGTGGATATATTCTTGGTTGATTATTGGAAAAATATTGAGTCGACAGCTTTAGGAAATATTGGTATCTCTGATATTACTTCGATAAAGTTGATCGGGAAATGGAGTTGCTCGAGAGAAGGCGGATACTATTACTCTTCGGAATTGGCAATCCTCTAGCAATGACTATCCCTTATGTGTTGTATGTTTTAGAGCAGAAATTCTACCAATATTAGGACTTAAGTTAATAATTAATATGTTTTTCTTTAAGATTATCTCCATCTGCAGGTAGCAACACATGAATTCCATGACACATAATAATTAGGCATAGAAATAACCAATTGCATAAATGTTCTTGTTGTGAACTCAGTTTTCCATTTAGTTATATTCTCACCCTCATAGATTCAACTCCCTCACTCTTTCCGACCCTCTCGGCCATCTATCACCCTCAACGCAAAAGACTGTACTATCTCAACTAACCTATCCAACACTAAACACATTAAATATAATTGTTGCTATGATGAACCAACATCTTTCCATAATAAGACCCTCCACTCTAGAATACTAAATACAGTAAAGATGTCGATCTCTTTAATATAGACACCGACGAATTCCATCTAAATACACATAAGGGAATAGCTACTTATAAAGAAAGATAAGATAAACGACATTCATTTAATAATCATTCCACTCCATTCTATAATAATTAGACATAATAGTGATGTTGTGTAAGATGATCAATCATGTATTATTTATTATAATGTAATCACTTATAATATCTGTTATATAGATTTATATACTTTGAGACAATGGAAGTCAAGAGAGGTATTAATAAATAAGATATTACACAATGTACTATTAAGAGTGTAATGAGGGAAGATTGGATGCTAGAGTGTGGGAGATCAATATTCAGAATCATCTATTGAGACTTAATACAATTACTAATAAGTGAGAAATACTTAAAGTGTTTATACATGGGACTTTATTAATAGAGATTACTGTTGTTTTCTAAAGGGGAGATAATTATTAGTGGGTGTTATGTATTATTATTTGAAGGTACAACATGAAAGACAGTGTTAATAGAGATACTCATTAGCATTGCGGTTCTTTAATAAGATCAAATCGAAAGAACAGAACTATGACACTGCAACATCGACAACTATAAGCTTCACGAACTGTTTATTCTTATTAGCAGTGCTTCCAGGTATAGGAATAAACTCTGAGAAATTTGATTATTCGGTATTCGCTCTAATAATATAACTCTCAGTTCCAGTCATAGCTTTCCAAGTGAATTAATAGTTCTTTCCTACTGGGACATTCAACACTTTGCTTTGATATGCTTTAGATGTATCTCCAGATGTTAGTGCTACTAGTAGATTATCATCAATATCAATATTACTCTTGATTTCTTTCTTAAAAATTCCAATTAACCCAGCAACAGTCACTTTAACAACTACTCTAACTCTCTTATTCTCTTGTACATATTCAATAGTGAATTGTCTCTTATTAACATTTGTCTTTAATATCAATCTATACCCATTGACTATTAATATATTATTCATAAGTCCACACACATGATTAACCAACTTACTGAATACTCCCATCTTCATTTGTAATGTTATCATGAATAATAATAAATAAAACTCTAGTCCCTTTAAGTACAAATGACCCATTCACATTACCAATTATCCATTGTTAAAACAGATGAATTCATTGGTAGACCATTCACACCATCCTATTTTCTAATTGAATCAGTAAACACATAGATTGATCCTTTAATCTGATGGTACTTTTAATGGAGTAGCAGTTGTGTCAAATGTACCACCTATTGGAGTAATAGTATTATTAACAATGTAATTACATTATACAATTTGAAGAGATGGACATTAGATATTATATGTTGGGGGAGGGGTTCTACAGGATAGAGTAATGAGTGATTAGTGGTTTCTACTTTGCAGTTAATGCTACTTATAGAAGTATTGATTAGTATATGCAATGTGTGTATGGTATAAGGGATTTAAAGTGGATAAGATTTATGGATGTTAGTAAAGGTATTTGGAGAAAAGGCTGATTATATTCTTGTCTTTAAAATAGAGTGGCAATTACTGAGTCTCCATAAGCATTGATCTTAGCTTCGAAAGTGAGGTCTTAGAGATAAGCAGCTCTTGTAACAGAAGCAGATGATAAGACACATGCTGGCACTTCAATAGTGAAGCCAATAGTCTTCTTTCCATTTAGGTAGCATGAGAGTTGCTGATGTCATGATTTTAGTTCGCTAACGGAGAGAATCCTAGCCCTGGTTTTACTAATTAAAAGATTTAACTGTCAATCATTATCCTCAACTGATTAAATATCATTTTCCTCCAATTCTTGAATCACCTCCAAACACATCTTCACTCTTATCTATACCTTCGTCTTCTCTAGAGAATTTATATCTGTACATCTTAGTTAATGTTCTTACAATTTACATTCTCATGTTTGTCTAAGTAGCTTACAACCATTCTTCCAATGTCACTTCTCTTGCCCACTCTTTCCCAGGAACACCATTATATCTCTCTGTTCATTAAATTAATATAAGATATCTATTTCTCTATTTTCCCTTTACCACATCTTCCCCCAAATACCTTCCCATAGTAGTCATAATCCATCTCTATTCCCTTATATCATCTAATACCCTGTCATTACCACATTCTGTGCTTCTTCTCCATAATCTCTGTCATCATCTGATACCTTCCCAGTGAATCCAAGTATTACATTCGCATCTCCAATCGGATGTACTTTGTATTCTTAACATGGATATCATCAAAGGTCTTATTTGGATCTGCATTGCTTTGGAGGAGTACGAGGTTGGGAAAGGGGAGGAAATACTTTAATGTTAGAGAAGAGGATGGTTATATTGATGAGGATATAGGTTATTCTTTGGCATTCTAGTAATCTACGGGAGACAGTGGGGGCGTAAGGTGAATTAAGAGGTTTCTTAGAATTGATGTTTAATCTTTCATAGTTAAGTTTTATATGAAATGTAATTCTTTTATGTAGGATAAGTTCCTCCAATGTACACCCTATAGAGTATAATAGTCGCTATTGAATAAATAATAAACAAATCTCTAAAGAAGAAGATTCTTATCAAGCAGAAATAAGCAGTGACAATAACAGAATCTACAAATGCAAATTACGAAATACTTGATTGGTTGATTTAATAAATGACAGCAATAGAAGCAGACGATTAACTAAATGAAAATGGGAGCTTACTAGAATGCTTCTCCTCTAGTTACTTTCCCTCAAAACTACTAAAACTCTTCTCCTATTAAAAAGTCTTCCCCCTGCGGACCTCGAAACTGGGGGGAGAAGCTGGTCGCATAAGTCTTCAAAGTATCTACGTGGTTAATAAGGTTTTAAAAGCATTTTAAATCTAAGTGCGTCTCAATTGGCAAGCATATGTCCTTCTCTGTTTTACCATTCATATCTTTCACATTTGTCTTCTCTTGTCTTCTGTTTTAATACATCTTCAAGCCTTGTTTTTCCAAGACTCTCATTGATATTTCATTTACTCCCTGAAACACATCCCTATAACAACAATAAATATGCAATAACCACTCTCATTATTCAAACAAGGTATACTAAACAACATAAATAGTTAAATAGTTTAATATGAGTGTTATCTGTTATGTGGACTTTATTCTCTCGACAGGTTGAACACATTCAACTAGTTGGATTGAGTGTGTTTCTAATAAGAGAGAGTTGTGGTTTATGATGACTAATCATTCTACTGATTGCAAGTGGTCTTCATTCGGGAGTACTTTAGATCTTACATGAGAAATGATGGTAATGTCATTTCTTGTATTCTGACTGAGAGTGGTTTGAGGATGATGATTGGATATTAAAGGGTTGAGGAGGACTTTAAATTTCGATTTTCTTCTCTTTGTTGTTAGAGTGAGAGACCTCTTCTAGCTCTTCAGGCTTCTCTTCTGACTAAGGACCTTTAGTCTCTTAACTGACAATCAATGTCTTTCCTGATCCTGATGCTAATATTCATCCATTATCTAGGAGAAGTTTAACAAAGAACAGTTAAAGTTGAGAATTCCGAGACTTTAGGCAAGGTAGTCGACTCAAGGGAGTCACAAGAAAGTAAGAGGTAAGGGAGCATTAAGAGAAGAAACCTAGGAATACCTCCTGTACTCAACAGAGATAAGACGAGTTTGGAGGATTTAATTCCATTCAATTTCTTCGAATGTGGTTTAAATTATCTACTGTACTATTTCATTTTGTACACTCTTTAATCCCTACCATGTATGTGACGCCAACTCTTTCTATCTTTTATAAATATATAATAGTTTATCAAGTAGTTCAATCAGATCTTCATGATTAGATACTTATCGGAGTTAATAATATCCCAGAATATAATAGATGCCTCTCCTTAGTCATCATGAATCAATCTTTGTCCTTTTCTGATTCTCTCTCTTAAAAAATAAGGATATGTGATATAGGATTATTAATCAAAGTGGAATATCGATGAAGGGTCTAAGCCTGTGAGATCTCTTCAACTAGAGAGGAGGTAGAGCTCCTTAAATTTAGAATCAGGAATTGTTAGAAGCTCTACCTCCTGAGTTCTCAGGCTTCTTAACTTCTTAAGAGTGAGGTGTATTAGTAAGAGATGAGGTTTCGGTTGTAGATTGAGTCTTAAGTTGAAGCCTTTGGAGGTTAATGGGCGTGAAGAAGAGGATGATCGATCTATTTGGAGGGTGGATTCTTAAAAAGAGGAGATTTCTCCGAGGGCAATAGGAAGTTTTATGGCATATTCGAGAATTCAAAATTCTTCATAATTAAGACGCCTACAAATAAGGTAGTAATAGATTTAATATCCATTTTGCTTCTTTAACTTCTTATCATCTATAAAAATAGAGTATTTTAGATTAGTTTCTTTGTGGTTTAGTAGATAAAGAATCCCATTACAAATAGTCACTGCATACAATGAAAGATGTTATCTACAAAGTATATAATAATGAGATCATAACTCGCTCTTTAAATCAACATTTTCAAATCCTCCAGTCACATTAGTACGAGTTTCACAATATTGATTAGGGAATCCAACAAATACAAAGTAAGTATTACATTTCGTAAGTCCATATTCTCTACTTTCAATTATCTGAGTTAGTAAGCTAATAGACACCTGTAATGCCAGACCAAAAAGTCCTTTAGTAGCATTGTCTCCAATCTCTCATGCTCTTGCCAGTTTAATAGCAAAGGACATTCAATTGTCCATTAATGAGTGCTTAGGAAGAATTCTTATGTAGGATCACTTCTTTCGCATTTAGATCTATAGACAGATCCATTGATAGTACATTCTAGCCAACCTTCAATCTCACACAATTTACATTTAATAGGAGATGCTTACTCATAGTATCCTTTAGGGCATTCTCCAGTTGGTACACATTTGATCTCTCTTGAAGATGGAGTGAATTCAAATCTATTAGATCTACATGTAATACATTGAGAAGAAAGTGGACCAGTACATGTTTCACTATCAACATGACAATCTTGTGCAACATCACTTACTTTAATATTATAATTAATAGCTTCTATTTCAGTTCTAGTGAATTGCGATTTATTAATGAGGTCAGTCCATTCACATTGAGTGCATGGCATTCATATAATCACTTGGTCTCAATTAGGAGGGAATGAAGCAATGTAATCTTTGAAATTGAATTTCTATGTGGGGCTTGATGAAACACAATCATTTTTTGCCTTATTGAAGATATCACTCAGACAAGAAGTACATTTAGTAGTTGATGTGGGACATTCATTATGTGGAGATGTTCAATCACTACCTGACTAGTTAAAGAGTGGAAGTTGTGTTAATTTATTTACCAAAAGGGCAATTATTAGAGCAAGTAAAATGAGACGATAAGTCTAATGAATCAATTACTCTAAACTTCAATGTAACAGAGGGAATTAGGTCAGCTACTAGATTAGATTTATCGATGCCTATTGAAATAATATCAGGACTCTTTAATGTATTTAGATATATACTTCAATGAACATTTAGCGTGGGATCACATTAAAATACATCACATTTAACTATTTAATGGATCTTCATCTGTGTTTAATATTTCATAGTTTCAAACCAATGTTTATTTAACACTTTTGATTCTCATATCTAGGTCTACCTTAGATATAATGTATCCATAATAAATACTCAACAGTTAAACTTCCATTATAGATCTCTTCTGTTTTAGACCTTCTTTCTAGGAGAGTGTTAATAGTTTGATCTCCATTGGATGGATTCTATTGGGAAGAAATAGGAAGGGAATATAATATCTATCTGAATATCCGTGAGAGAATGGAAGAGATCGAAATAGAACTACCCAGGAGATTCTTGTAGATTTAGATAGTAATATAATGGGTTCATGTCTAAATTATCGATTCATACTTCTCTTGTACTGGGATTACATTGATTATGCTAACTAATGGATATCACAGTTAGCTAATATCGATATGCAAGACTAAATAATCATGTCTTTAAGCATGAAAAGCAAGTTGTATATCAGAGATATCTAATAGTTTAACTTTAGCTCACTTAAGAGAGTGAGAGATTGCCTGAATAGATTACGGTTCTTGATGGAGAATTAACTTAATTAATGATTAATAGGAGACAGAGAGGAAGCACTGAATGATTAATTGCTAAATATGATTAATTACAAAAAGTACCGGAGAAAATAATGTCCCGGAGAAAATAAAAGTCCCGGAGAAAATCTCAAATAAATTAATAATTAACTTAATAAAAATGAAATTTCAAATTGCAGAAATGAAAATTCCTAAGAGAAAAGCGAAACCGCAATTTGAAATTTCATTTTTATTAAGTTAATTATTAATTTATTTGAGATTTTCTCCGGGACTTTTATTTTCTCCGGGACATTATTTTCTCCGGTACTTTTTGTAATTAATCATATTTAGCAATTAATCATTCAGTGCTTCCTCTCTGTCTCCTATTAATCATTAATTAAGTTAATTCTCCATCAAGAACCGTAATCTACTGTGAAAATGATTATATCATTAACTATCTGTATAAAAACAGCAATCCAACTGATAGCTATTATATTTAATGCTGGTAGATCATTACTAGATACAATTACTTATCCATCTTAATCTGTCTATTCCTACTAATTTTCAATATTCATAAATGCACATGGAGAGTAAGTGAAGATCCTAAGTACTCAAGTTTGAGATGAGAGCTAGGTTATGTTTGGTTTAAATATTAATATCAACACAACATGGGCACCTCAAGAAAGAAGTCTAAAGTACAATAATGCTTTCTTTCGTTAGTAGCAGATGGATTAATTATAGAAACAACAATTGGTGAAGCACATTCCATTCAATTCCAATCGTGAATTACTTTACTTGTATAGTTGTAATCTCTAATGGGAGTGACTCCACAATATTTTTAATCTGCAGTCAATGTTGAGTATGGAACAAATACTTCGAAATGATTAGCATTAGCTTATGCTCCAGAATCAACTCCAACATATGTTTAGAATTCAGAAAGTCAGGTGGCATAAGGATCAGTTGTCTACCACCAAAAGATAATGCCAAACAACTTAAAGCATGTATTATTAACATAGTCTAGAAAATATCCAGTAACTAGAATCATCTTCAAAAGAGTGTCTGTCCAAAAATAGATTTATAATTCTTACCTGTAAATAGAAAGTCATCTTCATCGGAACATCACTAGTCAAGATGGAATCTGTTTCCCTATCGGTAGATACTCATTTATATTAATGAAATTCCTTTTAGTTCAATTAGCAATCTATAAATTCAAACCGAGTATTTCAGGCAGTTGAAGCTACAGGCAGATCAGTAAGAGGAGTTCCATTGTCAACTGTACATTCAATCTCTAGTATTTATGAACAGATAGCAACCTTATTTATTTCTTAGCCTTTAAATAAAATACTTATTGATTTAACTGAAGAGCAGTGCGGCTCTATACACATTAGCAATGGATGAGTTCCACCTCCAATTCTCATGTAAGGAAGACCTTTTGTCGTGTTATCTTCTTAGTGGTTAGCGGTAGAGATTCTTAGCGCAGACAGCATGAGCAAATGGTACCATGTTAAGGGGAATATCTTGATTTCTCCTGAGTTGATTCTGAGGGAAGATTATCTATGTGGAATTCATGTTATTTATAATGGAAGGTAATTACAGATAGAGATTGATGTCGTACTTCTGGGTCACAGATGATCAATGGGGCTTTTGCTTCACTTTACTCGTTCTTAAACATTGTCACCTTTCTACTCTCATCAAAAGATTTCGTCAATTGGAGTATTGAAAATGTAAGTTCCACCATGAATACAACAATACCTTGAGATTCTTTATGGGATGCCTCAAAGACCATAGATGGGTAGATGAATGGCGAGTCTCAGTAATTTCCAATTTATTCAATATACAGATGAGCCTTTCTAATTAACTCAATTGCTGGCCTGCTTAAGTACCAATTTCTCTGTACATTGTTTTTGCATACCTTACGAAATAAAATAGTGTTATCATCAAGTCACACTTCTTATAAAGCTCAGCACGAGTTTGATTGATGACATCGAAGTTTTTCCATATTAGATAATCTCTTAGGAAGATTCTTTAATTAAATTAAAGTGTTATTCAAGATTTTCCATGGTTGTTGATATACGTTTGTGTTAGATTTACACTCAGCAGATAGCAGAAGACAAGCTAATATCAAGGCTGGAAGAAATGAACTGAATAAAGATTAATCTGTATTCAATAGTCCTCCTTATAAAATCCCTGTGAGCACAGTCCCCCTAATCCATGCAGTTACATCTGTCATGAGTCCGAAGGAGTAAGAATAGGAAGGGTGAGACCCATTTGAATAATATTCTTAAATGGAGAATGAAAAAGATAGTACGATAAACACCATATCTCAAGGAATAGGAAAAAAAGATGACGAGGAATTTAAATTGGATATTTATATAGTTAAAGAATCACAATTTACTATCTCCAAAAATACCACTAGAAGGGGCAAGTGTCAGGTTAACATTCGATTGATACTTGAACCTCTTCTAAAAAGTTCTAGATATAACACAAGGTCAGACTTAAGAGCTTCAGAGTCATTGCGTGGCAACTTCTGAATGACAGCTTGTCTTTTGGTAAACTTGTCTCCCTTTTGACTTGGTACACATAAGACCCTTCAACGCATTTATATTCAAAATATTTAGACAATGTGTGTAAGAGCCAATGAATTTAGGTATAAGGTCGATATTCCACTAACGTTTATGCCAGCTTTGTAGAGACACTTAGTCTCTACAAAGCCACAGGTTTGCCAAATTTAATGAGGCTGAATCTCCTAAATAGAAAGAGTTCATATCAACATGGAGTACTTTCTTTCTTTCGGATGCAAAGTCATGAGAGAAAGCACTCAGTGAATAGATGATTAATTGATATGATTCAATTAAGGTCGTAATTAATTATATATTCCCATAGCCTGATCGAATATGGTTCTCCCTCAATTGACTATCTTGATAGTAGAGAACCAGACAGGGGGATCAAGCTCGATCCCATATTATCCCCAAAACACCGGTTTGAGAATCAGAACAGGATGGCATTACCTCAAAAGCATCAGATAGAGAGGATCCCCTAGATGCACATAATTGTGATGGACTAACTATCCATCTTTAATTAAAAATAAAATATAGAGAAAGCACTCCTTCAGTCATGTTCAGCAAACTATAGCATAGCAATTACAATTACTCCAACTCTGAATTTCATTTATTTAATTACTTCCCCAGTGGTCTCTTAATTTACAGCCACCCCCTAAGATTGATCTAAACACACTGAAATTCTAATAGCGACCAGCATACTACACTTATGATCTGACTTAGAGCACATGTCTTGATTTAAAGTCTCAGAGAAGTACGTGTCTTATCCTAAATTCTATAGAAATGAATATTAATAATACTTAAGCATTCATTACAGCTAAGAGTATTACAGCAGTGGTTGAATCCTATGTAGATTAATTTACTATCACATGAACATACTCAGATGATGTTGACACTATTGCTAAATGTTAATGCACTAAGACAATCAATGGAAATACCCACACCTTTGATTATGAGGACAATCACGATTTAGAAACATTATTCTATTACGTCGGAAGAGGAAATACGATTATTTTGAATGATAGATCAATCTCGATCCTATCTATAATATTAAATTATTCTACTCCTTAAAAACTGGATTAACAGCTAAGGATGAGATATATTTGGAGACTGATCTATCTTATGGATACAGATTAGGGTATTAGTCTAGCCACAGCTGGAGCAATGGATGATGAAGGGAATAATGTGATTAAACCAGGAGAGTATACGTTTGTATCAAGTGAATGGGGAGAAAAGACTATTAATATATGTTGATTTTTTAGAGGACTATGTTATAAATAAGGAGAATGCTAGACGCACATATTAAAAATGACTAATTGATGAATGTCTGAGTCTTCCTTCCATGAGAAGTGTAATGAAATATCAGAATGATCAGTCTCCTCCTCTTGATTTATATAAGATCCTATACTTTGAATGAGATTCCTCTATTGAAGCTCTTTAGATAGGCTATCATACCAAATCAATATTCATATTGATCACAATGACACTATTTGTTAAATATTCTTTTATTCTATGTCTCACTGGTTCTTCAATTCCATCTTGAATATTTGACTCTGTGGAGTCGAGATAGGCTGTTAAGGAGTCAAAGTAGTATTATGAATCATAATCTGAAGGTATGTACTATGCCGGAGGTACTTTTAGTTAATAATTAATTACATTTATTATTAAAAATTGTAAATGACTGAAACAGAAGCATTCATTTGTATTTAGAATGTATCCTGACAACCATAATTGATGCGGACTTTAATATTCAATGTGCTAGCAACAGCAGTCGCTAACACAGATGTTGAATTCCATTACGACAAGGAATTACTAAAGACATTGTAAGTATATATTACAAAACCTATACATGCCTCATTGAAAGTTTGTACCTTCGACCTGTCATGAACCTAGCCTCTAACAGTGGAGCATCAATAATCTGATTCAGTGATGTTGCTGATTACCATGGATCATCTGCCATAGTTGATATGAGAAATGGATAGACCTGTTGGCAATTCGTCTCAATATTCAGAGAAGCAATCTATTAAAGACAAGCTAATATTTTAGTAAACACTATTCAATGTACTGATTGCATATTTACTGATCCTAAGGTAGCCTTCACCTATTCAATTAGTAAAGATATCCTTTACGGAACTCCTATTAACAGGTTACTAACACAATGAAGAATGCATTAAGGATAATTATTATGAAGTAGATCTAGTCAATAACAAATGCCATTACTTTGGTAAAGATTTGGTACTTGGAGCTGATCACTTATGTACCATGATGAGGTAGTCAATCTAAGACTTTTAACTGCCAGTATAAAGTTATACCTGATAACCAAATAGCTGATTACAACACAATGATATGCATTACTCCAAGTAGAGATGAATGGGAACTCATATAAAAATATAGGAAAGCTGTGCAAGAGGAGTACTTTGATCTAAACACTGTTAAATTCAAAGAAACACTTAAAGTCACATCTAATTATGGAAGTGTTAATTTAGACATAGATGCTTGCATCAATCTAATCTATCCTTAGGACTATTTGATGAAGACAGAGGAATGTGAGATAATGATGGAGAAGTCACTGTGTATACTAAGTTCAATAATGAAAGAACAATAGATGATTTGTGACTGCTTCAGCAATTACTAATCTATTCTACTCAGTTAAGGCAGGAGAAGAAAAGTATTGCATCAGAAATTGATAGTTTATTCTATGATCCTTAAATTTATATTGGATTTAAATACGCATGATTGGTGAGTCTAATATTGTGGAACATTACTCTAAGAAAGGAATTAATCTTATTATGAAAGTTAGAGTCTAGATTTACATCTAGTGGCTTCTATCTCAGATTGACCTAGTCCATAACAAATGTAAATCAGGAGATAAAATAATGAACTATGCTCAATTAACTAATATAAAAAATATATAGGATAAGATATTATCTATATAGTTCTATGAGTTCATTAATTGGGGTGGATGATGAGGAAGAAGTCTCTGACCCGAGTGTGTACTGATCAATGTCTCTATTTATAATACAGGTGATGGAGCCTATCAGCCTTTGGAGACACATGCTTCTTTCTCATATGATTCTCCCCGTCAGAATCAATCTTCAAACCTATTAGGTTTCTTTATGTCCCTGCTTACTAGATTTGTAATGAAACCAGTTTAATAAAAAAATTAAATATAGCAACATATTATTTTGGAACAAAAAGGACAACTGCTTCTCTCTTGAGTTTTTGGGATTTGGGGTTTATATTATGACTTGTTTGTGTTGTGTAGCAAGGACTACTTATGTAGTATTTAGGACTTAGCATCAGAATCCATTTTTAATAATTTAATTGTTTTTTATTTTTAAAGTTTTAAGAAGAATGATCTAGATTCTATTAGAGAATCTCTTATTGTTTAAATTATAATGATTGAAGCAAAGTCTGAGAAGTGGCTTTAGGAAGAGTGTTTCAACTTATAATACATGCCATGCTCTCAAAAGAATTATTATGCCCATCGTACATGGCTACTATTAATCCAGTGGCAATTAATAACCTAGTGAAATGGAGGTGCTCAGTTATTAGTAAGCAAGAATAGATGAGGGGTAGGTAGGATGAAGTCCATCAACTTTCACTTCCCTTTTAATCTAATGAAGAAGAGAAGGTGCCTGCATCTTGAAGTAACTTATTAGCTCTTCCAAGTCTTTTGAATAGGGTCAACATAAGATTCTTTGTGTTTGGTGACTAAAGGAGTTTGTTTGGAGAGTTTGATTATTAAGGGGAAGGGGGAGAAACAAGTGGGGAAGACCTCGTCCTGGGGAGGAATCTTCCTTTTCCCACATTTATTTCTGGTGACTAAAGGTAAATATTAAATCTCTAGACAAAATCAAAAGACTTCAAGAGAGACAATTCAAATATTTCCTTAGACTTTAGAAGTTGAAGAAAGTATTGACTGGTATTCCTCGACGCCCATTCTGAAGACTAGTTTTAGAAATAATAGAATCAATAGATACTACTATAGTGGTGTTGACAGATGTACTTCTGTAGATATTGAAGTCCTGAGAGAAGCAGCCTCTTAGTAAATGATTGAGAAGTTTAGAAGAGTGTAATGTGTGACTGAAGTGAATTTAAGGTATGTTAAAAAAGGATATAGACCGAAGTGATTGACCTGTCTAGTACTGTTGAGTTGATAGTTTACCTGTGTTCATATTTAACTGTACTTTTTCCTTGTCTCATTCACAGAACCTCTTCAGCACATTGCATGCAATCTTAATGACTCCTAGATAACCGCTTGATTAGGAGTCATCAAGTATGTTCCTGATGTCTTCACTGATATTCTTGACTTCCACTGATCTCCAGATGCCTTATGCATATTTCTCCCTATTAATCTTGAGTCTGTTCTTTATGATTGCAAATGCACTCTCAACTGGCGATAGCTCTTGATAATAGTCAGGAGTGGTAAAGAAGACTGGCATTCTGTTGTCTCTGATTCAATCAATGCTTTCCATTGACGTATGAATAGTTGCATTGTCTAACATGATTAGAGTAGAGTCTCTCCACTTAGAGTCTTATTCACTCATCCTCCCTCATAGAGTCTTCATAAAGTATAGAAAACTGTAAGAGTTATTGATCATCTTTAAGCATGAAGTAGTAGTTCCTAATACTACTGTAGCCTAAGAAGATGTTAAGTGATACACCATTAAGTTAGCTACCGCATGTGATGACTGTTTGTCTCTCATCTTAAAGGAGGAATATCATTCTCGATATTCAACCTCCATGTGGGAGAATATGTACCCCAGAATCATGATGAATCAATCAATCATTAATGATATCATGGGCACACCAAACAATAAAAAGAAAAACCTCCATGTTAAGAAGTAAGAGGTTTTGGGAATGGAGGTTTCCTCCTGGGCACATCTTCTAGTGGAGAAGGGAGAGCTTCCAGGAGGAAAGAGATTGCTCGACAGACAAGAAGGATAACCTCTTAAATAATGAAGAAAACCTCAACTAGAGATAAAAAGACAGGACATGTGGGAGGAGACATCTTTGATTAATTTATATTTAATCATATATGTCTCCTTCCATTTACCTTCAAAGGGGTTTATTTCGGTTTGAGCACTTTACATAAGACAAATTCTAATCCTTCTTCATAACTCTTAGCACTCTATTCAAGGGTATATTAACATTAGAGTGTTTGCTGACAAGAGTCAAGAGTCTATATCTCTTTAGCTGAAACAGTAGTCTTTAAGATATTACGCTATACTAGACTTATCTTTAGAGTTTAGAGGAAGTGCAAGATCAACGGGGTCAAGACTCAGGTTACTTTGCCAGACACTTGTTAGAGAAGCTTTGAGTAAGACCATGCTTATTGTTTATTAATCTTGAATGTTCTCATCACCTCAAGAGATTAGGGATTATAATCATCAATGTATCTAAAGATAATCTACTTCATGCAGGGACTCTCTCTCTCACTTTTTGCACTCTTGAGTCAAGACCATTAAAGACTCCCTTGCTCTACATTAACTCTACAGTTTCTTCCCTGAACAGTTCTTCTTGAGATTTAACTCCACTAAGCTTTCTTCATCTCTAAATGATTAAAAGTCTCTCATCATATATTTATTTGTATGGATCTATCAATTCTTTCTGCCTAAGAGTTAACTATTGCAGTTTGACTTTAGACTCTTCAAGAGTGCAGTTGAACTCTTAAGCACTGTGACTACATGTCGATGAATACTCTAGCACCCCTCTTAAAAAGTCCTTAACGTTGACAGACTATCATCACAGTCTAATGAGAAAGTAAGATCCACTCCAAAAGTAAAGCTCTGGATGTCAACTTGAGTGCTAACGACTAAAGAAGAGTTTTACTATTTTCTTGCTTAATTCAGTTTCAATTTGAGTCTTTCTTGTCTGGCTGCTTCTGACTATGTAAGAGTGATTGTAAACACAGTGACTTACAGTGATCTAAGATGACTATTCATGCTTTCCTTCTTCCTCTGATGATTCCATTTAATTTAACAATTTTAAAAAGAAATCTCTAAAGGAAATGTGAATTACCCATACAGAATTCTCTTTGAAGATTTCCAGAAAAGCATTCACTCTGCTCCTGAGTATCAGAGAGGTTCAGAAGACTAAGACTACACACTGAATTAATAATAATTTAAATCTGGATAAGAAGGAAAGATGGAAATAGTAAATTAGAGGCCTTAGCTGCAAAGTTCAAGTCTAAGATTGACCTGCAGATTCTAACCATAGAGGGTGGCTACTATCTGCCGCCCGTAGACAACATAGATATAGACTACCTGAAAGAGGTGTGCTAAGAAGAAGAAGGTAAGTCTCTTTCTGACTCTTGTAGGTTCTTTAAGGGAACGAGGCTAAAGTATGCTAAGTTCCACACTATGAGGGACTAAGAGTCTCTGATCTTTGGACTCTTGCCTTAGAAGATGATGCTATCATATCTTACTTGCCTTCATATAAGAGGTCAAAGAAACCAGATAGGACCTGGCTTGCAAATTTAGTAAGTGCACACCCTCATTTTAAGTGTTACTCTATTAAACCAGAAGTTATTGCTGCAATGGTTCAAAAATCTATGGAGTAGAGACTTTAAAACCTTAATGAGAGTCAACCTATCTTTGCTGAACTGTATTCAGAGATAGCCTTAGTACTTAAGAACTCTAAAGCCTTTCTGCTTACTAACTCACAGCTGGAAAAGGAAAGATAGTGAACCTATCTGATTTGAAGAGTAAGAAGAGAAAGTACACCACAGGAGTTGGTGAGTTAGTTGGAGGCAATGAAGAAGTTAAGAGATAGTAGATATCATTGCTGAAGAGAACTCACTATTGAAGCGTGAACTCATGAGCCTTAGGGAGAGTCTAGGCAAGCCCATACAATGTAGACATAGGAACCGGCACTCCCACTAAACCAAAGGGAAGTGGCAAGGGTATGATTGGAGGCTCTCCAATAGATGGCAATGTCTAATCAATAGAAGATGAAGCTTTATTTAAAAGTTAACTTTTTAATTACTCTATTATTTAAAAATTAAGAGTGACTGTAATGAACGAGGAAGTAAAGGGTGACGCTCATGGGACTCTCAAATAGAATCCTCATGTTGCCAGAGGTGCAACATGGATTGAAGTCGAAGGAACTAGAGGATCAAGACGATTCAAGTGCAGCGATGAAGAGTGCAGTGCCAAAGCACTAATTGCACATAACAACAAAGACAAGTTCAAGATTGATGGTTAGCACAGACAAGACTGTTCATCTGTGAATTCCGTGACTCCTGCAAAAGACACTAAGGCTCAGGAGCTAGAATGTAAAGAGTCTGAGAAAGTGTTAAAGAGTGTATCATTTGATATTAACACAAAGCCAGAGTCTGACTAAGAAAGATTCATACATAGATGACAGTTGTTATTAATTATTGTTCTTTTTACATTCATCATTGGGACCATATAGGGATCGAAGGGGGTTGCCGATTATGACTGGACCTTTTCCAGTAGAACCCCTTGTTAAGTTATCCCCATTTAACAAGGTACGGAAGACCCCCTATTGTGGAAGGGGGGTCTGCCTCGTCCTAAAAAGCCTAAGAAGGACTATCAGGAAGAAGGCTCCCATCCCCCTCCCACTATATCATCATTAATTAAATAATTAAAGACATATTTAAAACTCTCAATCAATCAATCAAGAGTCATTCCCTCTAGAACTAACTCTCTTATTGTCTTTTTGGTGAATGAAGTACTAGAAAAGAAGCTCTCCATTGTCGTAAACTAAGACTAATCCCTACTCAAAATCAAGAAGATTATAGAGTAGAAACACTGCATTAATCACTGAGAGGCAAAGTCAATAAGTGCAAGTGTGAATACTTTATGAAATAGTGCTTTCATGCCATATTTCAATTAAAACTTAACTTCCCTCATTAGCCAAACAGAGCTCAGCACTCTAATTCTTACCAGTTCTGAATTAACTAAGCCGTGGATGGCTACTGGAAAGGTGAATAAGAGAAGAGTTATGGAGGGACAATCTTGATAGTCTTCTGGAATTCACCCAACTGCTTTATTGGTGAGATCTTAATTTGGAATTTAAATAGGAATTTAGATTTCAAATAGTAAATAGTACTTTCAAATCCGAAATCCAAAGTAGACCCAATTAATTAAGTCTTCTTTAAATGATACAAGATCTACACTATGACATCTATTTAGGTTGTGTTGGCATTTCCATTTGGGTTGATAGGGGTTAATATATTTGTAATGTTGCTGGTGATGTTATACTCTTGGGGTTTTGGGGTTTTAGGGTTTTGGGGTTTTGGGGTTTTGGGGTTTGAAGTTTTGGGGTTTTGGGGTTTTGGGGTTTTGGGGTATATTAAAGAAGTGAATTCAGATATTTTCAAATTAATCTTTACTTCAATATGTCTATGGATTACCTATATATAAGTGCCTTGTGTTCCTTTAAACAGAGAACTTTCTTGATTAAAGTGGATTGTGAGGAATACTCTTGATAGAGTCAGCTATAAGAACCCATTGCCAGATCTGGACAAATGTCACAGATGGAAGAGAAACGCAACAGATTTATGTAAGTGCACTGATACATTTAGCCTAAAGCAAATCTTAATTAAATACCAAGTCAGAGTTAATGAAGCTCTAATCTAAGTTTATTAAGAAGGAAACTCAGATATTTTCACATTAATCTTTACTTCATTATATCCAATACACATCTACATGAAATGAGTAATGCCTCAATTAAATGTTTTACCCTTCTTGTTTCAAAGCCTCTCTCTGTCATATTGACTCCTGGGTATTACTCTTTAAATCCTAAGCTAATAGAAACTAATAAGAGATATGATCAAATGGATAAGATGAAAGAGAACATCAACAGTCTTTATGTCAGTGGATATAATCAATTTAATTCAAAGCAAATCTTAATTAGATACCAAGTCAGAGTTAATTTAGCTCTCATCTAAGTTAATTTAAGTCGTAAATAAAGAAACTTTTCATTTTTCTCTTTAATTATAATAGATTTACTGATGGAATGTAATTTTTTGTCCCTTTAGATAAGATAAGAGATTACATCATTTCATCAACACATTGCATTGGGTACTTTTGCTCTACCTTCCCTGTCTGTCTCCATTTGTTCCATTAGTTCGGCACCCCTTAGCCTTCGGTATCTGTCCAAGTCCCTTGAATCCGCGTGCTTTGAGAGTTATGTTTCAACCTTCGGGACTTTGCCTTCACCGCTGCCGAGCCATTTCCAGGCGTTTCTTCCCTAATTTAATTAATGTGACGTCAGAGATTAAGAGTCCTTGATTTCCCCTTCCTCCCTTCCCACCGGAGAGGTTGTCCCTTTAATATTAATTTGAGGGGAAAGATCTAACCTTTCAAAGGAAAAGATTTCTATATCACTGGAGAGTGTTATATTGGACATTTTATTCCTGATAACTCACATGAAATCAGTTTGAACAGGCAACTTAGACATAAACTTGAAAGGTATCAATAGCATAAATGGATAGACCAACCGTAGAGTTCACTATTAAATGTTCAACTTAAGTTTAATTGGATTTTAATTTTCTAGACAAAAATATGTTGTGATACTGCATAAAATTGCTTTATTTTCTTCCTAACACAGGCTCTTATGATTAAATTCACTTGCGAGTAGAGAAGTAAAGAGTCGGTGCAAGTAAATGATTAATGAATGCCTTTAACATGGATTAATGATTTTTATCAATTAGAGAAA
>JAGYYO010000009.1:0-25137 GCA_021441625.1 Diophrys sp. 3 WChen-2021
AAACAAATGAGCAGCTAGGACGGGCGAGTCAAAGTTACTCAACTGAGGGATGGCCTCAGTTAAGCCTTACTATTTAATTTAATTTAATTTAATTTATTACACTGCCCATTTTTACACAATACTCTTGGTAATTGCTAATTAAAGTCAGGAGGGAGCATTCCTTGCCTTGGTCAAGTCCCAGAGTCATTTATAAACTTAGACTAAGCAGTGTAAATTATAATAAGAAATATGGGAAACGATGGAGGTTCAATAGTAGGATGATAAGAATTAGTAAAGATGAAGAATAAAGACAGAGGAAGAGATAGAGATCAATAAGCTATTGATTGAGTATCAGTCTGTCAGATCTCTGAAGAACCCTTACATTCTCCTATTGTCTGTTGTAAACTAGGACTTCTTATTAATAAAGAGACAGTGCTCTAACGCAAGCTGGAAGTACAATTCCCTCAGAGTACAGTCACATAGAATCAATGAAAGATGTCCGTGAATTAAAAGAGTCAAACTCAGTAGTAATAATTTCATTACAAGCAAAGATATTGAACGAGTTATGACAGATATCTCAGCAAATATAGTAGTGACTTAAGTATATTCAGAGTCCATTGGCAGGAGAACATAAGGCAAAATTCTACTAGTTAAGGACCAAGGCTCATGTGGCTCAAGTTGGGCATTCTCAGCTGTTGAATCTCTGGAGTCCTCTCTCATGATCAATGATGGTCCTCCCGTGGACTACTCCGAACAACAGATAGTTGAACTTGTTCGTGGCGTACAATATGAAGGTTTTGAATTTTGTTATGGGTGTGATGGTGGATTGTTTACTCTTGCATGCATAGTCACGAAACAATAATGTGGACTGATGAAGAGTATCCTGATAAAGGAGTTAATTAGAATTGATAAACAGATGAGAATGGTGTTAAGGAGTTACAGTAGAAGGATTTAGTCAAGTTGAACCTGGAAGTGTGGAATAAATTATTCAGAGTGAGATGCATACGTATGTATAGTAGAATTTAGAATGTGATTTAATTCCATATTTAATAATATGTAAACTCACTATTAAGTTTTTATATAAGAACTCAACTGAGGACTGACAAGAGAATAAAAAGAAATTCCTACAACTGCTTTAAGCTCGAAGACTAATTATGAAAAAGACTGCTACTCATAAGTCAGAGAACTAGCAGCTCCAAACTTCCGTACTGTCTCCTGCAGGTTGCTGTCAGTAGAATACGAATATAAAACTAAGACCCACTTACTTAAGGTGTGCTCTACTCATAGGCCTCTATCGAAGCTATTATAGTTTAAAGTATTATGAACTGGCTTACTCCATGCTAGTGAAGCTATGTTAATTCTATTCAATTATTGTAAATTGGTTTAGCTTTTATGTAATTAGTGTCTTGATTCACTCTTCTAAATGGTTTATCACTTTTAGATTAGTACTGGTTTAATTAAGGTTGCGATTGAATGCCTATGGTTTTATAAAACTGTTGGCACTCTCTCCATTTGTATGGGACTTTAAATCAACCTTTCGATAAGTATGTTTGGTAACTTTAATAGTTGAAAACTGAATTTATTTAAATTCGAAGCACTGACTTGAAAAGCGCGAGTCTCTCCTCCCATAACATAGGTCCGACGAAGGCAACATGAGAAATGCCCCCTGCCCATTGCTAGTCTAAGACCAATCAAGTGTAAAAAACCAAAAGTTCATGGAATCAGCTGTTGTCCTAACAATTTAAAAAATTCAATCAGTCACCCAGTGTCCCATTTATTTATCATCAACAATTTAGATTTATTAAAAGTAAAGAGATTTGACTGACTGTCTTCTGCTTATTTTATCATGCCAGTGTATCTTACAAGTGCTACATGAATGCGTCTTCCTTCTTTTACAAGGTCTATTCCTTGCCCACTTTATTAAGAGAGGGATTAAAGTAACGCAAGTGGATCATGATCAATCTCTAATGCTGCATCAAACATCTAAAGATGGAGGAAGTAATTCTTAGCCATTACTCTCAAATCGATACTATAATTAATTAACACTATAATTTAGGAATACTTGGAATTATAGTCAAAGTATAACATAGAGTATATTGAATCCACAGCATTGGATGCAAGACAAAATAATTTAATTAAATATTAAATTAAAATTATCTCGAATAATCTTTAGGGATAAACCCCACTGCATTATTTAAAAACAGTCTAGCAAACATAGGTGTGACAGCTGCAGATTCCCGATTGCTGACTTATAGCAATAAATAAATGAACATGATCTGGATGAAAGAGATTTAGTTTGGATGAATACACTATTATGGCTTAAGTAAATTTTGAGTAGGTAGATCCAACTATTAAATATGAATAGATTGTCCAAGTTGATCATATTCGCTTGGTAATATCACAAGTAAGACTATTGCTAGTCCTATTATATGATCTGCTTCTCCACTCTTACCCAATATTGAATTCAATTGTATCTACACATCAACTTCTAATAGCATAGTGTTGTCTGTTGACAGATAGCCTCTTTAGTCTAATGAGAGTCTTTAGAGTTGAAGTACGTTGTTTAAGTTTAAACCAGTACTAGTAGTCAACATAGAATCTAGTTTAATTTTCTTTCTAATGAGGGATTAATCTTTCTATTCTTAGTTTATTTATTTAGTAATTATCTAAGAAATAGATCTAGTAAATTCTCTTTCTTACGTAAAAGTTTTTAAGGTAGAGGAGTATTTGTCCCTCATATTTAATTATGTGATTAATCATAATGAGGAACTTTAACTGAGGAGGGAAATCTTGTCTTGGAGGTGCTTCAATCTCTATTGTCTTTTCCATGAATCCAACCATAGCGAGGATGTCGTTCTTTTCTGTGATTTCTCCATCAGTTCTTCCCGACCCTGTTTTGCTTTTGTCTTAAGATTGCTTTTCATGTTGATCCTGTTTGTTGTTTTCGTGGAAGCAATTTCCCTTTATGCCGGTCTTAATAAAATTATCCGTAATAAATCTAAGTGATAAATCACTTCTGAATTCAGTCTCTTTCTCTTTGAAGGACGTTAATATTGAAGTTATGGATTCCTATTCAATTAAGTGAATTAAAAAGACCCACCACACTATGTTTTCCAAATTTCTTACAAGGACTAAGCTGTCAAAAGCTTAGCTATTGAACAGAATTTAAGAGAATGGAAACGAGACCACAATATCAATTCTAGTCTATCCGATGAGGGAGAGAACATAATTTCAGATGTTGAGCACTTGAGAGACATAAGTGCATCTGGGAGGCAATCAAATGGCCCACCCATCAAACATTTCTGGGCTGTAGACTCTCTCATCTAATTTTAGTTATATTTACCCTTACAACAACACTAATAGCAAGTCCTCATAGTGTCCCATTCCTCTTATAAATTTCTTCCTTTGGACAAGAAGTAATAAATCAGCCCCTGTAAAATCTCCTGATTAAAATTAAGTTAGATGAATGGAATGCCTATCTGACATTTAGTCCATCAATGATGTAATTCAATAGATAGACTCAATGCATGTAGCATTCATTCATTAAGAGACTAGTCTACTGAGATAGTAAAGGAAATGGATAGGCTTCAAGCAGATCTAGGAGACTTCTATGCTTTACCTAGAGGAGGGTAACACGGATGTCTGTGACGATATTATATATAAAGAGGTTAATGAATCAAGAGGGGAGACATCTGCAGCAAGACTAATGGAATACAACAGAAATGAGAAGAGTATATAGATTTCTCCTTAAGTGTAGAAGATGAGAATGAGGTCACTAAATAGTATAGGATCAGTGAAGAATGTTATACCTTAATACTAGAGTGAAGCACCAGCATTAAGAGTGAGCGTTTAACCTAATCAAAAGAAATTAAAGACCAATTCCTCATTCTCAATTAAACAAGGTATCTCTCAATACTTACCTGTCCTTGATATATTATACTCATAATTGAATAAGAAATATAAGTTAGAGATACCTCTCTTGTACAAGACATTGCTATACTAAGTAAACACTAATGGTTCAATTAGACTAAGCATTAAATGATCATTACTTTAATTGTGCGCACTGATTAACGAGCAGGAGAGTCTAATTCTCAATGTCTGTATGTGTCTCTTAATCGTTCTCTTGATTGTGTTTTCACATTGATTCTAATTACTCTGCTATTTTACTCATTCTGTGAAGAGAAGTCTCTCTTGTTGTCTTAAAGCCATCCTACTATTTTAGGTATCACTTACAATTAATCTTGTTATCAATCTGAGTTATACTTTACTAGATGCTGGTGCCAATGTCATCTTATGTAGAGTCTCTGTCACTACAAGTATCTTGCCACTCTCCTTAAGCAATCCATGAATTAAATATTAATAGTATTAGTGTTCCTCATAATTAAGAAACTACTCATATGCTTTTTTTTATGTTTCTTCTGTCACTTCAGACCACTTAATTCAATTTATTTGTTTCCATTTAAATCGGAAAGGCTGTACTTTAATATGTGATTGCCAAAATAGAAGATGATCATAAATTGATAGTAACAGGAAACACTAAAGTATCTATAAGTCCTTTCCTTTGGTTATACATTGGAGTGATAAAGGAGTAATATCATTTTCGATATTCAACCTCCAAGGGGAAGATCAGGTACCCAATGATTGATTGACTGATAGAGATATTATCTACTCAAGAAATCTAGTTTACCTAATAGTATTGACATCGTTATTACTCTGAAGAACAAATCTATTATTGAATAAAGCTTATTATTAAAATAATCATCTATTTCTTTGATTTCTTTTTCAAGATAAGCAGAATACCAAACACTTATTTATCACTGATTTCTTAAAAGCTCTGGAGAAATATGTATCTAGTTAGATATAGTTCAAGATGACCCAGAGTGGATGGATAGAAGAAGATATATGATGATGATGAAGATTATTAAATGGCTGATCCTTCCTTTTGCATTCTATTGTCATCTTCACATTCATATGTTTCAAAGTCAAGTCCATCTCCATGATAAGGATCTAATTCGAAATGTTTTTCTCTAACATTCTTTAATAAATCAATGGAGTGGGCTAACTAGGGTTCGATTTTTACTTAGTGGAAACTTATATTGAAATACACTCATAGGTGAGTGTTCAATGACTCAAAGAAGTCAGGAGAGGTGAAAGGGGACAATTATATTACTAGATAAGGGCTGAGATTAACAAAGTGAGAAATGACAGGGGATCATGAAACGGAAGCGAACTATACGTCATTGATTGATCACATTTTTTAATGGAGAAGATATGTTTAAATGATGAAGCAGATAGCCAAGAAGAACTTAGGAATAACTATCAACTATCTTGAAATAATATACCCTTACAGATAAATCTACTAAAGGTTAGTGAAAGAGAGACAGAGGACTCTCTGTCACTTAAATACTTGTATTCAATCCCTTAATAACTCTTGATTGAATCTCTGACTTAATCGAAATTAATCTGGCATGTTTTTAATTTATAGACAAATGGAAAATATTCATAAGCCTAAATGCAACTCTTGGTAGGTCTCACCTTTGAGTCAGAGGTGTCAATCTGTCAACCCTCACTATGCCTCAAAGAACTCCCTTTAGGAGTCTAAGCTTTCGCCTAAGTTAGTCTTTAATAAATCCAAGAACTTCACCTCTGACAATTAAATACTAATGCTCCCAACTATCCCTCCTAACAAGACTATTTAATTGCATAGTCAATGATTAATCTTCCCAATTAAAAAAATGGCAGATAAATGAATTAAAGTGTTAATTAAGTACACACAAGAAAATGTCAAGAGAGTCTCAAAGTAAGTATGCTTTAAACTATGGATGTATTTTTTCACTCTCGTTTTCCATTGGGGGAGAGTGCCCCTCCCTAATTTGAGATTAAGGACTCCCTGTTTCTTCTTCCGAAATACCAAAACTCTCAAGCATTGAAATGCCTTGATTCATCATCACGTTCTTGAGTCTTGAGAGTTGAGTATTTCATTTAGACTGTGAAAATAAGGTTGTTAGAGTTCATCTGAAGACTAGTGAGCTTAACTCATAGCTTGCCAGAGTATAAATACTTAGGAACACTCTCAAATTCTTTAATTGCTGATAATAACTAATGACAATGTCTTACTAGTAGTCTCATCTTCAGTAGTAGGAGCTTCGAGGTTCTTTGGAGTTGCAAAGTTCTTGTTAACCCAGTAGCAAAGGCATCCTACTAAATCATAGTGAGTGAGAATCTCTGGCTCATGTTAAGGCCTATTTTAATGTTTGTTGTCAAACATTTCATTCTTTTAAGTATAACTAAGCAGTGATTGATTCTTGATTGTCTCTTCTGTACACCCTGAACTCTTCATAGCCGCATTGAATCAGTTTTCACAACTCTGAGCGTAAAGCTTACGACATTTTCCAATGAGACTGAATAAGCCATTGATCAACTTTTTGATTAGTTCAGAGAAACTAACCTCACTGCCACTCTCATGCACGAATGGTATCACTTTTGCCTTAGCTGCATCAACTCTGTCGACCAGGACAACATGAACTTAAATGAATTGGATTTTATTGATACTCTTATTCAATCTGCGATATTTAGAAATCTGTTTGAAGCGTGTGAATTTATGAGATTGATTAAATAGAAATACTATAAGTAAATGTATTCACTAAGAGTGGTGGGATCCCTTAATATAGCTACTCTTCAAAGACTCTTTCTGTTGCAATGGATGCGAAGGGGCTTTCAGCATATGCAATACATTGATTAACAATAATGCATAGAGAATGAGGCAGGTGTTGGAGACATCTAGTTAGACTTATCAGATGATAACAAGGGAAATTGAATTGTCTAAGAACCTCTGTATGGATAGAAATGGGAGAATAAAGTTAATGTAATGGATCAATATACCCAGCGTAGATTGATGGAGACAATGGAGAATGGTAAGCAATTAAGTGGATCTTTCTGAGATCGCAAATAAAAAGATACACCAAAAATGAAGAATGTAAGAAAAGAGATAAGCATATTAAGATAACACCAATCATTATTTATACAACCAGAAGGAGAGAAACTGCAGAGCTAAAGAGGGATTCGAGAAGACTAAGAATAACAAGATGTGTGAGTTAATAATATCAGATGGGCCTGGCCTGATAAACAATTAAGAGTTAGAGTACAAGAAGAGGAGATACAATTCAAGAGAGCTAAACAAGAGACAAGAATAATCGAATGGCAAGAGTCAGAGATAGCGGCCTAGATCAAGACTAGGAATTAAATAATTGGTTACTAAGTTAAATGTATGAACGACCTACAACACGAACTCATCTTAATGAAGAATATCAACAGCAACATGTTTACCAAAACCTATCACTCTTGGTTCCAAATAAGAATTAAAAACGGTAAGAGCGAACGTAATGCGTGTAAGCTATTAACTCAAACGTCTGATTGCCATAAACTTTACTTTTAAACTCGTATGTGACTGTTGACTCCTACAACTACGACTAGATCAAGACTAAAAACATTAATTGATTTGATTCTCTAAATAGGTAAATCTGCTTAATAAGTAAACAAGGTAAAATGATTTTTTTTATATTCCTGAATCTCAATGACTATAACATATACTTTAAAAGAAATCTTCTGTGATTTGAATCTATAAATCGAAGGATCCATTAAAGATTTGCTGAGAATGACATTTTTAATGTCAGAATGTTTCACTTATGCAAATATTCCACGTTTCCTTGCTTTCTTAATGTAGAATTCGCCCAATTATTTAATATCTCCTAAACCTACTTGTTCTTCTATCACGACAACTCTCTCCTCCTAATTATACTTCATCTTATCCTTCTGTCTATCCTTTATCCCTTGTTAATAATCCACTAGATCTATCTCTCTATAACGGACATTATCAATTATTGAATAATTGACATATATGAGTCTTCATATTATTTCTCAATAATAGCTGCAGAGTATTTTATTCAAGTGTTTATCTACTATAGTCTTTCTATCCTAGGTGAATAACCATTTCATATGCAATGTACAATTATTAATCAATGTAATTATAAAATAAGGCATATGGCTCTTGTTTTCAATCCTGTGCTATTTTATAGACTGGCAGTTAAGTCTTGGTGTGTTTATCTACCTTCTATCGCGAGGGGGCAGAAGTAGAGGAGAGGTCAGGCCCATCTCACTTGTCAATGGGCTCTTATCTACAAATAGGGAAAGGATGCTTTACATACATTCTTAAGTAGTCTCATCGGCCAACTGTTTATCTGTTATTAATCCATTGAGGCACATCTCTCTGAGGCTCTGCTGTGCATCCTCATCCAAGTTATTCTCAATCGCACTTTAAAAAGCAAAATAAATAGAAATCAGACTCTGATAGCATCGTTATGTAATGTGGAGATGCTGGTGATACGTCTGAATAATCTCCATTCGATAATACGAGAAGCAAAAGTGAATCAAGAGAGGCATCTGATTCGGCAACTGAAGAAAGATTCTCCATTTATATTTCTTTGACTGTCAATCCTTTAATCTCCCCTCCGGCAGTTGATCTAAGGCGATCCGCAGGAAATAAGGGCTTTGGTATTATTAAAGAGTATTTAACTATTGAGAGAACAAACACCTTTATGAAATTTTCAATTTATTTAAATACTCATCTGCCAACTGTTTAAATAAATCTTGAACAATCAGTTGTTATCTTGCTATTCTTGTAATGAATCAAGTCAGGGTCTTTATACAGAGGAAGTCTGATGCATGTTTTCACAACTTCCGTCATCGCTCATGTTAGTACCATTATCAGCAGGTGTTAAGCCAGTGTCTTCATCAGGTTCAGTATCTATGCAAGTATAAACATAATCACAAATTGAATCGCTATCAAAGTCTTCCTTGCATTCCTATCCATATTCAATAGTACAGGTAGATGAACATCCATCGATTTAAAACATCGAGTCTAAGACATAATCCAATAGCCTCAAAAGACAAGTGAGCTGTGCAACTCCTCTGAGGTGAGTAGTAAGAAAGTAAGGACAGATAACATCTGTCAGGGGGATTCTTGTTACATCAACTCCATGCACAAGCAGCTATTTTGGCGCTTAACTGCATAATTAAATGAGTTTTAAAATAAGAATAACATTCAGTTGTTATTCTAAATCCCACAGTTGCAGACCTTAATTTCCACTTCTCTACTTCTCATCCTGATAAGATACTATCTTAGAAGGTATCATCATCTTACATCTCCTGTATGGTTAGCAGTATTACCAACCACAGATTAAGTAATAGAGTAATTTGAGTAATTAAATGTATGCCTATAAGCGATAATGATTATTTAATTCCAGGTTCCATTATTTCTAATAGACCATTATTAGGATCACTCAGTCCTAATTTCAAAGATTATGTACTGCCAATATTCCTGTGCATGATATGAGATCTAATTTGGCACTATCTCTGTGCATGATAATTTCTTCTTGTTTAGAATTCTTTACATGATGCAATAGTCATGATTAAAGTCTCCAGCCACCTAATATTTATTAGTATACTTAAGTTCTTTAACAAATTATATAATATCTTTATTCGTCACTGCGGAATAGAATCCAAACACATCCATTTATACTCCACGAACTCTTATACTGACCACTTGCATACAAACGTTACCTCCAAACATTAATTTCTAAAGGGAGATGATTAATCTCGATATTTAATGTCTAGGGGTGAGATTAGGTACCCCAGTGTTGCGATTAGTCAATAATCATTCATGGCATCCTGGGCACACCTATGAAGAATTTACATCCTGGGCACACCTTAAAGAAAAATGGAAAAAACCTCCCTGACTAGAGGTAATGGGGTTTTGGAGACGAGGTATACTCTTGGGCACACCTTGAAGGGAAAAAGGGATCCCTTTTCGACAGAGAATGATAACTTCTTAAGATAAGAAGAAAAGTCAGATAAGAAAGAAGAAAAACTCGAAAATGTTTGATAACTCAAGACATGTGGAAACAGACATTTTCATTAATATAATTATTAATCACTATTATCACCTTACGTTCAGAGTTTAAGGGATTTATTTGTATGTTTCTTTTACTAAGAAGGCAATACCCTTACAATGATAGTGATGAGACTTATGAATCTGATGGCCCTTTATAGAAAAGTTCTAATCTTTAAGCCAGGAGAATGCAGATGTCTTTATCATTATATTCTAAGTTTGTTTTGTAAATTTAATGTTCGATCAATGGATACGCTATTTCATTGATGATGTTAATATTAGATGAGCATGATTAGAGTTGGTTGTGCATAGTAGATTTGGTGAACTAGGTAATCATTCTCACTTCTAGATACTCGTTCACTCATTCTTTTACCTGTTCTATTGGTACGAAACCTCTCTCCAAAGTCAATAATCAATTGCGGCACTTATTTCCAATAGGAGTGGCTGATGGAGTTGATTAAAAGATCCTTCATTACTCTTTCCTGATTATACTTACTGCAGATGACACTAATTTTCCCATTATCCTTATAACACATGATGTATTCTCCCTCAAGACTTTCTCCATACAATTAATATGTTCTCCCAAACAGTAATATCGTTTAATTCTTAAAAGTATCCACCTTCTCAAAATCTTTAATAACCATTTCCTTACTACAATGAATCAATCTCACACGTACATCTTTAATCCATTCCTCATTATTAGTTTCTTATTATATTCAACTACTGAGACTCCTGAATCAATATCTATTTCTGCTTTACCATGTCCTACTCTTACCTTCTCTCGTATCAATTCCCTTAACTAGTATTATGATAATCTTGTCTTTCGAATCTCCTTTTTGCTTGTTATTCTAAGTAATTATCTTAAATACCTAATATTTCCTCATTAAACCAATCAAAGCCATCCCAACCTCTAAATACCATCATTAAGTCCCTTAATATACCTCCACAGCCGGACACTCCTTTGACAAAGACTCCGCAACACTTCACGGAAGGCAGTGCTCAAGCCTTACTGTGAAAAAGTCTTCAAAACAACCCAAGAAGAAGCCCCCTGACTCTAGAGCACTTAAAACTGAGAGGTAACAGGTAAAAACAGCCTTGCCGTGGCTGTGGAGGTAGGAGTAAACAACTTCGAAAGACTTTAAAGAGTAAAAAGAGATAAAAGAAGAGAAATATGAGATACTGAAGTTGACAAGGAGAACTCATCATTGAGAGAAATCAATAATTAATGAAGAAGAAGAAGAAGAATAATGAAGAAGAAGTCACTTAATAATTCCCTATTTAGATTTCCCTGGTCTTCCTTTTCAATAGCAATAATTACATCCTTTCAAAAATGCATCTTGTTCTTACTCCACTTCTTCTATCAAAGCAACATATGTTTTAAGTGAAGCCACTTCTTCTTTGAGTAGTTATACTATAGTGTAATGTTCATCCTTGTTAATAGCTATTGCAACCACTTATCAATTGAGTTGTCTAGTTTGTTATTTACATCAATAAGATCTTCTATTAATCTTTCACTTCGAAGATTGTTTCTTTAAGGGATAATGGATCTGAATCTCTGTTTTAGTCATTGATGATGACTACTTCTCTTCCTTCTTGGACGTTCTTTAATGAGTAATCCTTATAGTTGGTACTGTTTTGTAAGGTTTAGCTTTAGGAAGGGTAGGTAGAGCTTAGTGGTACTTTGGAATCTACTTTAGAAATTAGTCGTTCTCTTTCTACTCCATGTGAGTAAACTTTAAAAAGGCTGGCTTATAGATAGTGTTGATTTAAAGAGAAATATTAAATGAATGTCTAAGATATTACTTATAATTGATCATGACTAACACCCTCCTCCTCTCCTGAACTAAATAATGTATCTCTACTAGTATATTTACATTAGAATGATGCTAGGATGAGCATTCCCTCCTTTTGTAAACCATTATGCATCCTATTAGTGTATCTTTATTTATACATGGAACATAGTTATATAAATTACGAATATAGATTTTCATTCAAATACTACTCAGTAAGTAGATGAGATGCATGAATGAGAGGAATTGATACATTGAGATCTCTAAATTCATTAATAGTGGATTGTAATTATAGTTTAATTAATGAAAATTGCATTTCTAGTTGATTCGTATTGGATACTCAGTGCATTAAATCTAAACCTATTAAATCTTTAATCCTCTCTCTCCGCGTTACTATACCTATCAACTCTCTCATTACTCTATCTAAGATAATACCCAATCTCTCTTCCCATTGCTTCTCTTACTATCCCCTCAGTTGTTTAATCTGTCCTTGCTCATAATGACACAGACACATTGAGAGCCTTATTTAATATATCTTTGAGGTAATTCTATCATAATATGATTAAGTAGATTATATAATCAGAGTAAATATGAGTGTTATGTGTCTACTTAATAAAAGAATGACTAGTTAAGGGAGAACTGTGGTTAGAAGATCTGCTATCGTCATAAGGTCTTGACTGTATTAATCAGAGTATGATTGTAAATGTATGTGGAATATAACTTTGACTATCTATTAACCACCATTGACATATTCCATTACTTCATGTATTAAACTTTCCTTGTTAGATAGCTCCTGTTTCTAACTATAATCCATTCAATCATTGAGTAGATATCTCGTTGCTAACATATACATCTTTAGTATATCATATAGCTAATCTATCAGTGCCTTATGCTACTACATCAAGAGTGAATGTAATGGTTTCACCATTTGGAACTAATATGTTTAATATGTAGAGAGAGATAGAGATTAATGTGTTTTATTGTTAGCTTAGTTGTTCAGGGGAATGGGATTAAGTTATTGTGCATTTGGCTGATTTATGGGTTAATCTAATACTAATCCCAAATCTGAATAAAAAGTAAACTTTCTCCTTTCCATTGAACAACTACAACTAGTCATCCATCTTTTCCTTCCTTTCCTTAAGTCCATTTAATAAATAAATTGCCATCAATTTATTAGAGTATCTAAATCCAGCAATCACAGACAGATCTTTCTTTCCCAAGCTCATACGATGCTCTATCTGCTCGAGAGATAAACCTGAGCCATCGCATTTTTTGTGGATCCTTAGATGGCTAAAGATATTGATTATCCAAACAAATATTCTGTCAACTTATTGGTGATACATTCTCTTGTCTTTTTGATTAGAGAAGACTCTCTTCCTGTAATGAGTGATCTAGTAAGACCCTATTGTTTCTTACTACATAATGTTCAAAGAATAAACATTCATTCACCTGGGGAGCAAAGTTTAATTTACCCTTTAAGAACTCATTTGTTGATAAAAGAAAATAAATGGAATATTAAATAATATTAAATAAGATTATAGGAGATGGCCTTCTTTAACTGTGTATAAAGCTTTAGGGATGAGAGCTGTGACTAATTTATCCAACTCCCTGCTCTAATCGCCTTCACCCATTACCTCCTTCGGATCCTCTACTAAAGAGGGAGGAAAGGGTAGGAGCTCCGAACTCAGGAGTAGGACAATAGTTAGTTAACTGATGTGTTAATTTTATAAACTTAAACATGGAGAAGTCTTGCACATTAAGGAAGTTTAATTTCATCATCTTGGTTGTAGTATTTATGGAGATCATTGCTATCACATTCAGAAATCACATGATTTGTTTACTTCCTCGCAAACTTTATCCATTTCTTGCATTCATAGAGTCTAATGGGCCAGTGATGAATTAATACTGATCACCATATAACATATGAGATTTCAAACTTTGATATCTATGCATTTGATCAAGGTGAGAAATGACACTACTTAAACAAGCATTAATAAGCAATCAATTTTTATCAATCCTATAGTTAATGATTGATATGTGTGAGTCACTACCCAAGTCTTATTAATCTTAACTTTTAGTAATCAATCTACTCCCTTACAACCATTCCCCACCCCTGCCCCCTATTCAGCCCTGCTCCTTCCCCTCCATCCTAATCAATAACCTTAGTATCTTCAGCACTCAACATTACTAATACAAATTAAATCATTATTCTTAAACTTCAAATATTATGATAAATAATGTAATAAAGTTAAAATTTGGTGAATAAAGCATGAATTGTGAAATGACTGATGCCTTTATATCTAATTATAAATGTCAATTGGAGATTTAGCCTCCTAATAATAGATAGAATTGACTGGCCTCTTTCGATACACATAAAGCGCTATCAGAAGCTCATAAATTCCAAAATGCAAAATTTAAGGCGGAATGCCGACCACTATCATATTACAACTAACTTTCAATGATGAAATGGCTCCTTTACTCTCATTGAAATAACAGATCACTGATAATCGCTCTTCTGATACACCTTTGCTTATTTGTAGTTCTCATCTCGCTTGCCTAACCTATTAAGAGGAATGGATCATCTACTTATATTAAGCACAGGAGTCAGCACGTTCAGCAGAAGAGAATAATCCTTCCACTAATAGATGATTGATCGCCACAACTAACTAACCAACCAAATTAAATCCCAAGTAAAAGAGAAATCAATTAACACGTTAAAGATATTTCATCTTCAAGATCACTTCTCGATGGAGACGCATGCGTAGATACAGGAGAAGGGATAGGATAGGAAAGCAATGACTCTAATATTTATTAAAACAACTGGAAATGTCTAAGTAGGTGACAACTAAATCTTCATTATGTCTAACTAATTATAATTATTAATCAACATCTGAAGTTATTACTGTATCATTATTGATGTTAGGGAATTAGTTTATTCTTGTAAAGACAGAAGATAGATTAATTAAATGAAAGACTCCACTTAGTGTTTAGACTAGAGTAAGGACTTCTGAAACTAGTGAGAAAGGTACTAGTGAAGCTTAGTAGCAAAGCGCCCAAACTCTTCCCACTTAAAAGGGGTCTGCAGGAGGCAACGGAAGAGTAACAATATGTTTAACTTCACTACTGCTGTTATCATTAGTGGAAGACTCCGAAGCTCTATGAAAACACTTGAGTCAAACTAAAGAGCAAAGACATTGGATGACTAACTGGAAAGTTCAAAAATATTAGCTGTAATGATGGAAAACTATGAAATGTTAGAAGAGGCATCTAAAGAAGAAGATTCACTTAAGGATTTAGAAGAGAAAGCATTAAATTAATCTATAGCCACAAGGCTCCATTATTAATAATCAATCAAAGACAGAAGATGAGGTTATGTTCATGTGTTGGAAAGAGAGGGGTATTTATTGAGAGCGGTCTGGTGGAATTTCTTATGTTTTACTTACTTAGAGATATTGTATTAGAGGATTGATCTCTAGTTTATTAATCTTGGTCTCTGCGTGTCCATATAAAAGAATGAGTGACTGAGATCAACATAACTCTTCTTCTAAGAAATATCACCAATGTCTTTATTCTTCTTTTAGTTCTTAATCACTCTGTGTAATTGTCTTGCTCTAACGTTCAAAGAAAGTATAATGAATGGATATGGTATTAATCTATTGGATAGATTATTGCGTAATCTATTACTTGTTTGTCTAATCTTACCCTTATGCCTCTGCTAATGAGTTTATCCACTTTCCTTTCGTGTTTTCTTGGACATTTATCTATTACTTTTTCCATGTTGTAAATGATAGCTCGTCTCTTCTAAGATCTTTCTTTCTCTTTGATAGATTTGATTTGCAGACTTCATTTAATGAATTGATTAGTTTGTTTGTGATTGTAAGAGAGTATTAGATATAGATTCTTGAGGGAAGTACTTGTGATAGAGAAATGGAAGTTCCAGGAATCCCATCCATATAATTATTATATATTCCATGTCCATGCCTCAAGAGCCCTATATCAATTCAATTATCATGAATTCCTTTATATTTTAATATCATTCAACTAAGTAATAACTTCTATACATCTAGCTTCAACCTTTCTCAACATATCTATTGTGTATTAATCTAGACACCCATAACCTGTCCAAAGTCATTGATCCCTTCATCTTTCTCCCACGTCCTCTTATTCCATATAGTTGCATTGCAATCAATTTTATCTACAATACTCATTATTACCCATCTGTCACCATATTATCATCCTCCATAGACACACACACTTATAATACAATTATCATTAATTTCTATGAATGTGTCTCTTCTTCATCAAGTGCTTCTAAGATATCTTACCCTTCTTCTCCATCCAATTTAACAAGCATCCCTGTCTAGAGTGCATAATCTTGTTTCTTTACTACACTCCCCTCACCTATTATGACTAGATCTCCTCTATAACTTCATCTATTTAGTGGGATTTAATACTTTCTACTTATTTCCTAGTTGAATCTATTACGGTAATGCCTGTATTATCTTATTAGATCTGAGAATTCATATGGAGGTTTGTATATCTAATGCTTATGTTGAAGAGAGTATAGTTGTTTAATTAAATGCCAGAAGTACTTGCTTTTTCAAATAGATAAAGAATTTAGCATTCTAATTATTTTTCTTTTTAAAGGGTAAAGATTCTGTTTAGGAGAGAGGTTGGGAAATGTTTTACTCAGGAAGGGCATGAGAGACTTTGGAACATTGTTTTCTTTTTACTGGTGAACAAAATAAGAAACAAATGTCTTCTGGTGTGAGTAAATGATGGTATTTATTAAATTCTTCAAAGTTGTCTGTATCATTCTTCAAATTTCAAGTTTTGATTGATTGATCATTCATCAACACTTGAAAGAGAGTAAAGGCCTGCTCTGTTAATGTAATGATTAGATGGAATAGCCAGGTTTTATTCAATGGCTACTTTCGATTATTAAATATTGTATTGGTTCAGAGCTGATTGCTGCAACTCTTTCCTTTATGTGAAAGGTTCTTTATCTTTGGCTGTCTCTTAATGCACATTTTCAATCCAGATTGGATCCTCTCCCACTCCGTTAACTCTTTCCGACCCAATGATAAACATGGGGTGCAGGCTCAATTGAGTTCCCCCCCTTCTATTCAATTAAATTCTCAATGCATTTCTAAGATCCAGATTAAGAATTATTTAGAACAATAGTGTGATCAAAGATTATGATCATCTTAAGCTGTTAAACTAGGATTAAAGATGATGTTAGTTCGGTTCATTCATAATCAAGATGATATTTATTCCATATTTAATAATAAGTTTTAAGTTTCAAGTAAAAGGTCAATCCTGTCTGGAATTAAAGAAGCCAGACTTCCTCTTGCAGTTGCTCATAAGTGACATATGCCAAAACCCCAAATTGAAACGAGCAAACTGCGTTTGTGTCATCTAAGTTTGCCCTTCTCTCTTACAGAGAGGGACTTGAGAATGATCTGAACATGGATAAGCCATGCCTTCGAGATAAGTTTCTCACTCCCAGATAGGTAAGATTAGATTAAGAACTCATATTTAGAAGGACTGGTAGTGTGATTGAGAAGCAGGTGCAAATTTTCTGGATCATGAATCATCTGACTTCAGAGAAGTTAGTGATCTTCACCATCTTTTGTTCACACAGCAGATGTTTTATGAGGAGCAGCTTGGTAAGCCTCTTTCGCAGCAATACTCTGCACGAATGCTCAAAACTTTGGAGAGAGTCATCTCTATTTATAGTTGAACTGACAATCAAGGTTACATCAACTCTCTCCTCCATCTCACTTGCACTCAGAATGAGACTACATCAGCCTAACGGAACCCAGACAAGACAGCGCCATTTAATTAATCCTGATTATAGTAATTAAATTCAAACAAGCAAGGAGCATCCATTAGTACATTTTATTATATCTCATTAGCATTTAATCATCCCATTCTTCTGAATGTTTACAACAAGTCTGTCTCATTCCCTAAAGATAACTTCTTCCTTTCTCTGTAATCATTGAATGCCATCTTTATCCCTCATCACTAGTTTTATAATTTAGTTTAGTATTCCACATTTAGAAGGAGACAGACTATACTCAATGTCATTTGTTCATCTTTATATTCAAACCTTTCAATTCTCTTTATGAAATCTTTAATCGCTTCAATGTTGAAGTAACAGTTGGTATAGTTAGTTACTTTGCTTATTTAATTAATCAATAAAATTTAAATCATGAAGTCTCATGTCTTTGAGATTTGATTTCCAATAACACTAGCATTAGGCGAGAATCGCAGCCCAGATAGGACGGCTCCCCGAGAAGGAAACTCGGGGAAAGAACATGGCCGAGCAAAGTCAAGACAAAAGTAGTATTAAGGCTCGCTGAGCTCTCATTGTTTTTTCTAATGTACTATACTGAGGGAGTTAGATAATATCTTCTTTTTATATAACTCTTAACTTCAAAATGTAAATTGGATTCTTGCTAATTAAATTTTCATTGTCCCAAATAGCATTTCTACTTTCATTTACTTAATAAACTCTGCTGATCACTTACTACTATCATCTCTTTAATTCACTTTATTTAAAGAGTTATTCAAAGATATCATTATTGGTTCTCAGAGTAAAGCCAAAGCATGTTTTGTTTCCTATCTTTCTTTATGCTAGATCTGTTGTAATAATATTAATGCACTATTGGGCTATCCAACATGATTTGAAGAACGTCTCCAAAATAGTCTCTCCTGAGATCTATAAAATTATATTGATCCTTAGTTTATTTATCTCTGGATATACTTTCTCATTTATTGCATCTTATTTCATTACTTAAATTTTTCTTTAAATAGACGCAGATCAAAGCGTCTTAGGGATATCTCTATTCCATTGATGGATTATGTCAGGTAATGCTTGATTTATGCAGATAATTGTATCTTTAGCAGACAGGAGAATGTCTAAGAATTATTTTAAATATTTGTGTTATTCATTACCTTATTGGAATAGGATGCCTCCTTGACACATTAACTCATTTTACTCTACTTCTTTCAAATCTAATTCAATACCTTCATATTTTGCTAGAGTCCCATTAAACTTTATATTAATCAGTCTGAGAATATTAATTGAATGGAAAAGAAGAATGTCATAGAGAAGAAAGATAATACCAAGGAATGGCTGTAGAAGTGAATGCCAGTCTATTTCATTTCATTGAGGGCATATTCATCAAGAAAGATAATCAAGTAGGAAACAGAGTTAGTGTATTATCAACAATACTATTTATGCATTAGTTTTTATATTGGATTTATCTGGTAGTCAGCAATAGGCTACATAATCCAACAACTAAGGGCCAGAAGAGAGAGATCCGCAAACATTTGAGTCTCATAGATATTCAATATTATCAATATTTGCTTCAGATGCGTCGAGCGTGAACATGGTAGAAATAGATATTGATCATAGTTTGACTTAATTAGATATTCATTAAAAATTCACAACCCAAAAGTTGAGAAGTAGAGTGTATTCAATGTTAATCAATCTAGGATAGAATAAAGAATAGCCCTATTCACTAAGAATAATTCCTTCTAATCTCTCAATTAGCCAGCAATATAATCTTTACTTCTTTACATTCTCTCTAAATAAATGAAATTTCCATGAGTAAAAAATCAATGATCTATACAAGATTTGTATAAAGAATGACGCTCTACTATTCTGTTTCTCCAATATTTGTTAATCTATACTCTTTCTTCAATTCACAAACCCCTTCTTTCATCTTCTCATCTTCCTTATCCTTTTCCTATCTCTACAACCTAAATATCTTTATCAAACATAGTAACTCTATTCTCATGATAAGAAAATTCAGATCTCCTCAATATAACCTCTGATTCATTCCCTACTGTCATCGAAGTAGTCAAGAATGCAGTCACCAATGGAATAGCTATCATTTATGATCCTATAACTGCCCATTTCTCCAACCATGTAATACAGGAGTTTATCTAGATATATCATCAGAATCATCTTAGTTGATAATAAGATCCAGTAACAGAAGCAACCACTGTTGTAAGAGGACTGATAGATTGAATATTGTATACTTATAAAGACTTTGATTGTTTAATGAATACTTAGTTGTTATGATCTATGGATTTAAATCACTCGGATCAAGATTAGAGATGGGGTTCGAAATAGGAGGTTAGGAGAAGTGGAAGGCTGAGGGATAGGAAAGAGAGAGGGTGGGGATATACGAGGCGATGTTGATAGGGAAATTAAATTAGTATTAATGGGGATTTGGGACATTTGAAGGAGTTATTATCAAATAGGAGAAAGGGAGTTATTGTTTCTGTGTTTCTTAGAAGAGTAGAAAGAATGAACTGTATCGTATTTTGGATAGACTTAATTTAGCAACACTCGGTAATCTTCTTCACATTCCTCTAATTTAATAATCTTATCTCTCTGCGGATAAAGTTGGAGAAGCAACACTGGCTTCTCCACTAATACCGGGGAGGGGGCCGGACACGTCTTAATTGGAGAGACACTAAGGGATTTAATTAAATAATGGATAAAGTTTAACCTGATTTATTTGACAAAGACTCTTTCAGTTAACACTTGAATATGGCAATACATATGCTGCTAAATGGTTGATTTACAAGGCAAGCTGATCCTTATCTTAAAGACTTTAGACATAATATTGAAAGTAAATGTTTTGGAAACCTTTTTAGTGACGTGGAACTCGACTAACCCTTCCTCCCTCTCCATAGAGGGTCTGCCGGAGGTAACGAGGAAGGGAATACTCCGCTAGCAATTAAGGTTAAAGAAACAGTAGCCGGCTATATTAACTCTAAAACCCTAGAAGGAGCTCCTCCACCCATTTGTTTAATTCCTCAGTCTCTTGACTCCATTTCTAAAACATCATCATCATCATCATCATCATCATCAGACACTAAGGGATTTGCTCCCATGACAAAGGTGGATGCTGCGGGATGGCAAGAGCTTAGTTCTACGAGCAAGATGTAGTCTATGAAAGTACATGCCTACCCAGTGGCGGGTTAAGGGAAGGTAGAGAAATATTCTCCCCTATAACTTGGGCATCAAGAGCGAAATGCATCGTAATCCCCTTATATAGGATAATGGGTGACCTCGATAACCTACCTGAATACCTACACCAACCACTTCGGTGGTCTACCATGAAGGTGTTCCCCGGTCAGGACATAGAGCCTGAACCACGGTCAACGAACCTGATTGGTCAGCATACCCCAATTCTAACCAACTGTTTCGACAGCTGGTAGCAAACCATTCCCACTACAGGATGGTAAGCGAAAGAACTGATGTGGGTAGCCCATTAGGGTAAGTCCATAATGGGAGAGGGTCCTTCGGACGGATGATGATGATGATGATGGTAAAGATGGACGATCTATCAAACTACCTGCGTTGATTAATACTTCGATTCTGTTCAACTGGCGTGGAATGGAGCTCTAAGAAGAGCTTGTGATTCTTTAATATTGTCTTCATTAATATCCTATATCATATTATTTAGGCTATTGATTTAGGGATCTTTTCTACATACAGCATATGAGTTACTTCTTTCTATCTTCATCTATTTATCTGTAATCTTCAATACATTTAATTCAATTGGGACTCTCACCCATATATTAAACTCCATCGGAACCCTCTAACATGAAGGTAATGTGGGCACTATCGCTGGCCACCTTGAATTCATTAATATCTTAGAATGCAGTGTCTTAGAGTCTGAGAAGGAGAATTTATAGTTGCATGTACTTTATTGAAGGAGAACTAAGAGTACTTGTATCTAAAATAGAAATAGAGTTTGCTATCCTCAAGTTAACTCCATTTGATTGATTGATTGATTGATTGATTATATTTAATCAACATGGAAATTAATCCACAGGTAAGGACATGGGGAACCACTTATCTCTGCTCGTGGTTTTGTTCCGCCAGCAGCCAGAGCAGTAGTCTGAGTATTTATGGTACATGCATTGAGATATGTGGAGATGGTATTAAATCTGAGAGAATCTGAAGAAAGTTTCCAGTTTTTCCCATCAGATTATATCCGACACATCTTCTTGGTTTTTCAGGATCAGAGTAGATCCTGTGGATGACAATCCGTCAGACAAATGTCCGACAATCATTAAACGATTGATCACCCCTAGTTAACTCCATTTATTATTAAAGAATCCGGAAGGATGAGTTGAAATTAATCAAAGTTTAGCTCCTCATCCTAGCCAGATCCACCCAAAGGATCGAGATCGTTCATGTGCACTCATTGCGAATAAGACACATTGCTGTATGTATAAGGGCCCAGGTTAAAAACCTAACCCCTCAGGCCCGGGAGATAATTAAGCTGCGACATGAGGGGTTAGGTATTATACCTGGACTCACTGTCGAATAAGGCTGATACAAAAAGTCCAACCCCTCAGGACTTCACCTCCACAGCCACCATCATTAAATCAATTAAATCAGTTGTTTAATGAATAATGCTAGTTCTTAGAACTGAACTGAACTGAACTGAGGGTCCCTTGGGAACCTGGCATACATATCTTCTTCACACGTATACTTTTGCTGCTATCTCTAAGATTGTTATAGGAGATATAAATCTAATTCATCTGAGAACTACATATTGATTAATAGAAAAAATTAGTAATAAGTAATTATAAATAAAAATGGAGTTTAATAGAAGCTGCTAAATATTACTGTGGAAGAGAGAATAGCTAAGACATACGCAAGTGCCCTTGGTAAAAAATAGAAAGAGTCTGAATGGTTTTATCTTAATAAGGGCATTTTTTTAAAGTTGATTCTTGCCTTCAATCAATCATCATCATCTACTTAAAAGATAAGTAGTTTTTTTTTAAATGTATTTAGACAAAGATCAGCTTGAGAATCAGAAAAAAAAGAAACTCATCCTACTTGAATCTAAATTAAATTAAATTAATCATTCATTTATGCGTATGATCTTCATTGATTTCATCCCTGATAGCACTCACTCTTTTACTTGCAGTAGGTATTTCTTTCCAGATTCTCCTTGCATTATACACTACCCTCTTTAATTGCCTATCATTATGTATTACCTCCTTCATCATACTCTGCCACTTCATTATTTTATCTCCCATGTAGAATCTATTTTGCTAATTAGACTTTGGATTGAGATATTCTCCACACTAGCACTTCACCCTCTACCTGGATATGTAAATTCTTTTATTTTGAAGCATCATAATTATTCTTAGATCCATTGGCTTCTCCTTCAACCTCCTCTATTTACCTTTTCATATTTCAAAATCTTTAGTATAGCATCTTATGTGTATCTCTTATTTCCCCTGCTAATCTTCCTTTCCAAGTGGGTACAGTCTTTCAAGATCTTTCAGAAATGTCTATTTGGGAATCCCTACTATCCTCTTCAGGGTCTACATAATTAGCCACTTAACATCTTCCTCCTGAGCCATCCAGCCCCATACAGACAAATCAACTGGTAGTTCAACCAGCTCTAAACATACACTTAATTTATCATTACCCGTAGCTTCTACTCTACAGGGATCTTTCTTATATTATTGAGCACATAGTTCATTGTTTTAGATAGCCCCATCTTGAGTTTCTGTTTTATGATGACGGATAGAAACCGATGAGCACTCCCAAATATTACACTGTCTTCTGAACCTTCCAAGTCCACACTTTCTTCTTTCCTTTTACATTACATGCCACCTATGTCTTCCTATGATGAAGATGTAGCTCCCATCGACTCAGCGAAGCTCGCGCTTTCTCACCGATCTCTATTAATTCTATTTCAGAGTCTGCATAGATAAGTAAATCATCTGCATACATTATGGTTTTCTTTTCAATGGTAGATCTCTCAATCTATTCGAGAGCACCTTAAATGTAACTATTTAATAGTATAGGGGATAACACCCCTCCTTAGACCACACCTCTATTGTATGTTACTTTTGCATTTCCAAACACTAAAGTAGTGTTAGAGTATAGTTGTTATATTGCATTAAGCACTCTAGTTTATACTACTTAACTAAGCCTATTTGCTTCCTGTAACTAACTCTTCAATTATTACATAAGATTCGTTCTTTTGACGTTATCATATGCCTTAGAAATGTCAATGCACGCAAGATAAGATTTCTTTTTCTTTGTTTTATCATTCATCATCCTAGAGTTTACTGCCATTAGATTGTATTAAGTTCCACACCCAGGTCTGAATCCGAATTGTTGATTTCCTATTCCTGTCCACAGTTGTTCACTAACCCTATTCGATTGCCCAGTCTTAGAGAGTCGTATTACCTTAGCCTCTTTTAAATAGTTTGGTATTTATTTCTACCCAGTGATCACTTCAACTACAAACTTCTTCAGCTTCACTTGTATCTTACTGTCAGATAAAAGTTCATCTAGAAAAGAAATCAGGAGCCATAGCTTTCTTACATCCTATCATACCGAAAGCTTTATCGACCGATCAACAATCCATTGATGTTCCTCTTCAGACACTTGCTCGCTGCACACTTCCTATTAGAATTCAAATACTTCTTTATTATCTTTCATTCTCTCAACAAAGTCTCTTGAGAGTTTCTCATGAGTCTCCTCTTTGGCGAAAGTAGTACCACCCTCTTTGATTTATTAGACTATCACTCCTTTCCGATTAAGGTTATACCAAAACCCCACTGAAAGACAAACTGTCTTCATTAAACGTCATTAACATTCGTATTAACTGTCTTTTCATTAATCTGAATGCTACTACCTATAGATCTTTTCATTCTTTTAAACAATCTGTTTTGTATATGCCAGCCTGTACAAACTAAAAGGATAAGCATGATCAAACTGGTTTTAGTAATCCAATCGAGCTAAGAGATTTGAAGTAAGCCAAGTTAGTTGAGAATGATCATCGTTTTCATTATGAAATTCCAACTGGACCTGGACTTCGCCCCAAAGGAGCTGAGCCTTCCTCCTGATCCCTTTGATCTCTGTCACTGAACAGACTCAACAGTTAACCCGGACTGGATCTTTTAATCCCAAGTGATCCTTCTCCCTTCACTAGTTTGACTTTCCATTTTGTCTTGATCATTTAATTTAAATTATAATTAAGAGAGCACTAAGAGACTGGAAATGTCAAAGCAAAATTCTGATCGGGAGTGATCAAACTCAAACTCCTTGGAAATGGTATGAGTGGACTGCCCCAGTTATAGGAGTGACTAAAAACCAAGAAAGACAGACTGGAAGGGCCAGCTCAAAGAGAAATGAATTATTGAGAGTATCTGACCAGATTAGATATTAAATCGTGTAGTTTGATTAATCTTAATAATTAATAGATGATTTACTTATGAAGTTCATTTCTTAGAATCTAGGGTGAGAAGTTTCTAGTCACTGTCTTGTTAGCTTCTCATTGGTTTCGGCATGATCCAAACCTTGACTCCTCTCTTAGCGCGAGCTTCCAAGAAACTATTCTTGAGGGGAAGCAGTTT
>JAGYYO010000010.1:0-24763 GCA_021441625.1 Diophrys sp. 3 WChen-2021
AAACAGCTCAATTAGGAATTAATCATCTGTCTTATTGCTCTCAAGGACTAACTTCCCCTTTAATATGATTATCTATCTATCTATCATCTTAAATTATATCAAAGCACTGAATCTCAGACAAAAAAGAAATTTCCTAAATAACGTGGTCAGGCCTTGGGGGTTTTGTGGGAACTCAGGCCCTAAGACTGACTAAGAAATACTGATAACAAGAAGAAGAGAGATAGACAAGAGAAACTAAGGAATATTTAAAGTCGCTGAGATAACTGAATAACTGTTTAAAAGAAAGTGTATTCTCATTAAATTAAAAGATATAAAGGCGCTTATCTTATCTATTGCTGTCATTGCTAGCGCTAATGCATTCCAATTCACTGCTGTAGAAGACGAGATCGATCTCTTCAACAGATTACTAGTTGCCCTTTGGGAAGGATTAAGGGATGGACTTTACTCAGCTTAGGTTGACGCACTAGCCGAATTCTCCTAAGATTGAGCAGTCCCAGTTTAACTTGTTATAACAAGATTGACATGAAACCAGATGTTGTGATTGAGCTCATTAGACTTTACCAAGATGCCCAAAAACTTGTACTTGATGTCTATGAAGTTGACACCTTGGTTTAAACATGTTTAGCTGGTGCTGGGAGCAAGACAAAAGCGGTCTCTCAACTCTCATGACCAACGCTACCTCCACATGTACTGAATCATCAATAGGTACAACGACATCTAAAAGATCCTTGACTTCAACCCAGAGACTGAGGAAGAGATGCTCACCCTTCTCATACAACTCGGAGGTGATTATGGAGTCATTCTATAATTCTTTCTTGGATACAAACAATGATCCTCTTTTTGTGATTATTTACACTCTGAAAAAGAGTACATATAAAGATAGATTAGCAGCAAGTAGAGATAGTAGAGAGGGAGCCTTCCCACCTACTCGCTATTCTATTAGCAGTGAGAACATTAAGTCAGGTGAAATAAAGAATAGACTGCTAGCTTAGAGTCTCAAGAATGGAAATAGTTCCATGGATTCCTACATAGTAGTAAATAAAAGTATTAGAACCTGCTCATTTCTACGAATTATCAGCAACTACTACTAAACGGGAAGTAATATTCGCCCCACTTCTCGCAATACCCTAATGTCTAATTACTTGCAAGCTCGTTCCTTCACTTCATCAACTCATCCCATTACCCAATCAAATCCTCGAGCTCACATTACTTTTTCCATATAAATCTGTAGTTAATAAATCCCGAAAGCAGCAATAACACTTCTTCATCTCGAATGTAAATTCTCAGACATAATCCCCCGTTGTCAAACTATCTAAAAGAAACTAGACGTAACATAAAACAAATAGACATGGAAATAGCCACTGAACGTGTGAGTGTAGAAAACTTTGATAAAATGAATAGAACTCTCAAAGAGATTGGAACAAGTGAGTGATTGATCATTAAATGGATACATATTAAAGGAGGAACAGGAGTTTTAAGAAGAAGTTTATTAAGTGATGCATTGAACCAACTATGTGGTAAAGATTGAGAGATTATCAAGGAAAAAGAAGTAGAAGAATAGTATATCGATGCCAGGGACTAAATGATTAATAGTAGTAGTGATGTGGGCGTGGTTATAATGGTGGTGATCGTGGCCATGGTTATGATCGTGAGTGTGGGTACCAAGGGCTATTCCAATGAAATAGCTTAATATTTTATTTATCGCTTTATTTGGGTTTATGTGAAAAACACTTCATGAAAGCAAAGACTCCCCAGATTCCAAAGATCGGGATAATTGATATTGCTACAGTTTCTCCAATAAATTATTGAATTAATTAACAATGACCAAATTAATTTAAATGAATGAAACGCAAAGGGAGTTGTTCTCTTGAAATAACTTCTCTCCTGCATCAACTAACCTTTCTAAGAATATATTACATAGAGATATTAAACCTGAAACTTTTTAATATCATGAAAACTGAATGACTCCAGCTTGTTGTGCACTACATTGAAGATTCAGCTACTCTTTAGATTGAAAGTACCATACGATATATCTGTTTAGAGAGCCACTGTAACTGAAATGGATGATACTGGACGTGAAAGGAATGGAATGAACAGTGGAGACTTTTTTTATTAGATAGATCAAGTAGTCTGTTATAGATACCCCCCTCCCGGTTTAATAGTAGTCGGGCTTGATGAAGTCAACAGGGATGTCCCTGAGACTAAAGGATCCCTCTAGAGAAAAGTAAATGGATATACAGATAACATGGCTATCAGGGAAGATGTAGACATCATGATTAAGAAGTTTAATGAATTTGAAAGTCTATTAAACACTGGCTTAAGTCAGGTCTTGATTGTTTGTTGAAGTTGAAGTTGATATTAAACCTGAGAACATCCTATTAAATGGAGCAGCTAACTTGCTACTTCTATGCTCTTGCAGCAAAATAGTTTAATTACCTAATAAACTAAAATGATTCTGACTCTGCCGTGGACCTCGACCAACATCCCTCCCCTTACCAAAAAGGGTCCGAAGGAGGCAACTTAGGGATGACTTACCTGCTCAGAGTCAGAGGAGTTAGACCATTGTTAGTGAGAGACTCAGTGCAAAGAGAGCATCATCAAGTGCTCCCATTATTCAAATTAATTCGCAGCCACGAGCTCCATTTATTATGAATCTTCAATTAATCTTCAACAATGACCATCCTACTGTTGTTATTACATGACTCAGTTGTTTGCATATGAAAGTGTCCATTCCTTGGCTACTTGAGATCAAAACATATTAGTGAATGACTATTACCATTCTTTAAAGCACCATCCTAATCTGTTCTCCATTGATCAGCAAACATTTTCGTCAAGAGGGTCCTCAAGGTTTGTTTTAGAATAGAGAGCCTAAAAGGAAATCAATACTTGATCAGCCTCAGTATCATCAAACTTACAGATCAAATTTAAAGAGCATGACCACTTGTCTTTTAAAATATCCAAACAGATTCTTCCGAGTTTATAAATGTTAGATGAAAGATTTTAGTTCTGAAGAGGACTTTTGGAGGGACCATTGGATACTCATCATGTGGTAAGCTCAGCTTTGAAGACACCGCCTGCCTTCATCAATTTACATTAAATCTTATCCTTAACAGGAGTACCTTCTAGTCCTGCAGTCTTCACATAGAAATGCCTGTAGTTTTACTCATTTGGTTCCGCATAGATTCCAACAACTAGTCGTCCCAATTACTCTGGCGATCTCTTTCAATATTCTCGGGGTAATGCCTGGCTTTGCCATTTAAACTATTTCTGATTGATTGTGGCTATTGTTAACTTATTAAAGGACTGAATATGTTTCTTATATCTAACATCCATCTCCATCTATCCTATTTCACATCAAAGTCAACATTAAACACATCTGAGGTATTAAATTGAATAAAAGCTTAATTAACTATGTCTTTAGGTTTGTCGACTTCATTGACAATGTTGCCTTCTGTGCCCACAAGAAACACCACCTCAGGCAAGGTGAGGGGAAGTACACCCAGGGGTTTTGGTGTAGGTGGCGAACCGTTGGGGTCTTAGGCAGTAAGAAAGTATTAAGGGATGAGAAATAAAAAGAGAAAATCTCAAGTGTTCATTAGACGACGAGCTGAGAGGAATTAATTGATTTTTATTTCTTAAACTATTTCATATAAGTTCATATTTGATTACACAATTGTATAACGTTTAATTCCGACTTAGGATTAAATCACTCACCAAGCAATTACCCCATAAGCCATTAGTTTTAATGCTGCACAAATGATGTATCCAAGAGCCAACTCTTAATCAAGTTGACTTTCAGGAAATATACAAACTATTAAAAGTGAAGTATCTTCTTACTTTTTAGCTAATTTGACTAAGTAATCCAAATAAAGACTAAGCATGACAAAGATTCTCTTTAGTTAAGCTATGGGATTTATCAAGGAAATGATGATGGTCAAGTGAGTGTCAACGCACAAGGTCATGAGAATGACAATGATGCACTTATTTCCCTTTCCGCCCTTTCCTAGCAGACTCAACATCAATCCCACTAAATAAGAAGTCTGAACATTCACTTCATTTCAATTAAATTAAGTTTGGTTTAAACTAATCTTCGACCAATCAATATTACTGACAAATGGAACTTCATTTACTCTTCTACACTGTTGAGAACACCCCTCTGAAAGTGTCTGGCATCTTAGCTCTTTCTTCATGGGAATGTACATGACTAAATCAGGTAAGACAAGAATTACTGCATCCTCTGAGTCTGTCTTCATTTAATATGGACATAAATTTAGTCTATAGCTGAGTCATTGATATTATACTGACTGATATTATTGTAGGAGATAGGATCTTGTTTCATGGAGACAAATAAATTGCCTTTACTGACTTCTTTCTTAACTTAGCATTACTGTAGATTACTGGAGGTAATTAGATTTGGTGTTGTCTTTTCTATCTTAAATAAAATAGGAATTGGAAATAGGTTATAGTAGAGTCAAATAGGAATATCCTATTTCAGTGATCTAAATGGGTGAAAGTATCCCTTATTAGATGAGAAACAATGATTTTCTCACAAAAATCTAAATGTGAAATTCAATAACTTACTATGCATTATGTAAGTTGCTTTTTTAATTAATTAAATTATAAATTATTAAAAATGTAAGTCTTCAATGTATACTCCCTTTCTAGAAAAAGAGATCTCTTCTATTAAAGTTTCCAGAAGCATCTATACTCATTATGGAGGTCATAGTTGTTCTAACACTTGCATTGATCACAATTGAAACACCTGGAATTCCTTCTAATACTAAAAATATTATTCTATTACACACAACTTGACTAACCTCTTATCATTAATCAATGTTCATCTCCTATTACTTGATTCTGATTGATTATTAATTTAATGTCTTTTTATGAAATATCTCACAGGAGAGTTGATGGATATGGGCCAATCTCTGACAATGCAGGAGGAAGAACATCATTTAAAGGTAAGTTTTCTTCACTTCTTGGTAGGACCTCCTGAACGGCTTGCCTTGTTAACCTGCAGGCATACAGTAGTTAGCTCGTGGGGCTTTGGAGGCTAACAGAGTGCTGACTAAGAGCTGTAGTCTTAAACACGACGTACTCGAGCCAACGTAGCCGTTTTGTCTTGTTCTTCTTTCTCCTGTTGGTCCTCAGGAGGTCCTTCCTATTACTTAAGATAAATGATGTGAATGTCTCACTTTTTAGTTCTTTTACTGGGTGAATTTCATACTGGCATTTATAAATGGGACTTCTTGTTTATGACTATTTACTTTTATTTAGGTTTATTAAATGAATTAGACAAGATCTCTTGTCTGCTTCTATGTTTTATATCTTTATAGAAATCAAATACAGAATATAAATACAGTTGAATAATTACACTGACCTTCATGAGTTAATGAAGACCTCCTATTTCAATTAGACGAGGTTCGAGCAATGAATATGTAGGAGTTATATCATAGACATTATTACCTCCTTATGATTTATTTCTAATAAGAGAGATAGTCTACTCTATCCTTTTGATCCTAATGCTTATGCCATGTGAAGAGCTATTGTCTTTGATCTTAAGTCTTAAGGGGATTTATCTAAACATTAGTTTAGATGGTCTTAACCTCCACCAACTTTAATAGGTTCTCCACGTCCTTATTTAAATGTTTGCAGTTTCTAATAATCATAAAAAGAATAAAATACACATCTGTCATTGGATCTATAATATCGTACAGATCACAATCTCTACCTTAGTCAAGTAAGACAGATAAAATGTGATCTTCTCTTTCTGGATTTAGTTTGTAACAAAAATTTAGATGATGTAATTCCTGATCTCAGAATCAGAATCAGAATCAGAATCAATCAAATAAGACCTAGTATTTTCCCGTACTAGTGGTACTTTTCGGGTCGAATGATATAGGAAAGGAATACGGTCAGAATTAATTAGGTCATTAAAGTTCTCCAACTTTATTTGAACAAATTTAGTTGAGTTCAAAAGGATTGGAAGTGATGAAAAAGATAAAGTTGAATTGAGAGGACCTCAACCCTTCCCAGTTGGCCTCATCAAGACTAATGTAGTTTCATTAGATGGGGGGGCTAGCGCTGATCAATCTCAGATGTCATACTTGATCTCTTATTATCATGACTCCTCATATTGTTAACCTAGCAGCTACATATATGCCTAATGCGATAATAGTCTCTCTATTTAGGTACCAGAACAAAGGGATTTAGAGAGACCGTGTTAATTCTTCAGATAATAAGTCATTTTTCTATTCCTTTCCTATTAATCATTCATTCCTGATCTTATACATTGGATTGAGTCATTCAAAGACTTCTGGAGTTTTTTTTAATTTAGAGAACCATGAGGGAGAAAAATATAGAGAGTCAGACCACTAAGGGACTAAAGCGGCATGTGCGCTCAGGGTCCGGAGTACCTATTCTTATGAAGGCTCAAGCTTCTTTCGGACAGCAACCTGGATTTTAAAATTATAAGTTCCAAGGGGGGTTTCTCCTGTATATCCATATTCACATGGCGACCACACTCCTCCTAGTTATGGATCTCCCTTCAGTAATAGTACTGCTGCTTCGAGTACCGAATTTAGCCCATCTCCATGCTTCAACAACCTTCCCATTATTTCCATGCCATGCCTCCTCAAGTGAACTCACCTCATCATTAAACTCCTAATAACAATATGCAGTATTTTATTCAAGGGTTAATTAATCATGATCGTTGCCTGTTTCAAGTATGTCCCTTAAAGCAAGTATATTGATGTTGTTGTCTGTTTTCATTCCTGATCGTGTTTCTTGTATAATATTTATTCCACTTTTTGATTTAAGTAATCTACTAATCTAGTTGCAGCCATCCATCTTATCTTTATTTCATTCTGAATTTTCTACAACTGCTTAGATCAAAATTAATTGTTTATTTAGAGAATTTTATTCATTCAGTTGGGAAAATATGAACTATCTCATATTCTGAATAGTTTAATTGATATCATTGCATCATAATATTTTATTTACATCTGGTTTTATTTACAGATCTAGTGACTATTTGATCCAACATAATAGCAAATTCTTGAGCAAGAGTAGATATGATAAAATCTCTTTTCACAAGAGAAACAGGTTACTTTATGTAGAACTTCAACTCTATTCCTGATATGAATGTATTATTCATTTATCCACAAGGATCTCATGTATTGAGTAATCGAAGAACCTTATACTAAACTGATAAACGATGTGTTAAAGGTAGTGCTGAGATTTGGTAATGATAAATTCTTAGAAGACTTTAGATTAAACACTACAAACAAACTGGTAACAGCTTTCTCCATCACTCGGGACTTAACTTTGGTTTCTCTTTCTCGCTCATGTCTAGAACACTACTAAGAACATAGCAAGCAATGGGGATCACTCCGTGATAAGCGCTGTTTCCATAGTCTTCTAAAATCTTCTTGGTCTAAGATGCAATATCTCTTATCTCTTCATTCTTCCGCATTGAATAAGAACCTCGTGATCTCTAGATCTTAAGCTTCTCCTTAATGATGGCGAAGGCACTATCCACCGGGGCAAGTTCTGGATGGTATGGATTTGCTAATAGGCCTGATGAATTAATTTTAATATGAAAGTCTTAGCCCATAGATGAAAAGAGTTTGAGCAAACGGGGGAGTAAGAAGATGAATAGAATAAGAGTACCAAAGAGATTGACGGTCGTGGAGTACAGGTCTGGACAGATGGATCTCGTTACGAAGGTAATTGGAAAGATGGCAATGCAAATGGTCGTGGGAGATTCATTCATGGTGTTGAAAAGAAGAATGATCGATATTCATAATTAAGTTAATTCTTAATAACGAAAAATTAATTCCCAAAGTAACTAGCAATTGCTGTAGAAAACAGGTACGCATGCTTGATGTAAGAACTCTCTCGTCTCCCATTCTGCATGTATAGATGCATGATCCAGCATCATGATCTTCTGATCTCTCCACTACTTGTTTTCTTCTTGGATTTTTAATACGAGCTAGTGCATAAACCTGATGAAGGAATAAGAGTTGTTTGTTCAATCTTTCAGGACAAAGAAGAACTTAACTTAACTTAACTTAACTAAAAATGTCAATTATCACATCATTAATATTATGCAAGCATCCTGATTACGAATGGCTCAGTTCAGATCTTACTTGTTGATTTTGCAGGAGTCATACTTTGATCCATAAGTGTTTTAGATGTAAGACTTTCTGAAGGGATAAGGAATTTGATTTTGGGTGGTCTGAAAAGTTTGTAATGAGATAGAATTTCAGTGCCAAATTAACTTCTACGGTTCCCATTGTTTCCAAAGTAATTCGCAAAGAAAATTTCATTCACAACTGAGACACTACCCTGCTCAATATGAATCCCTTTTAATAATATGTTGTCTGTATCTTGCTTTAAGATCTCTTCGCCAAATCAGATCCTGTCTGACGTGTTGGAGCTTTTATTTTAAGCTGTCTTAGTAGATCTTCTGCGATACTCAAGTAAGAGTTTCGATCACTGTTAATCCAGTCCATTCGTTAAGGTTTATTAAAGGAAGATTGTATCTGTCTTTTCTTCTTCTTTGGCTTGCGCAAGTATTTGACTGTCTAGTCTTGATGTGAGGAGGTATATGCTCGTCCTCTTATATTTATCTCTGCTGGAAGAGTGAATCAAGACGCCAACACTTGCTCACCTCCTCTGTATCTCACCACTACTCTGTGCCTTCAGACTGGGTCTGTCATTGTTTTGACTCTTTAACTTGTAGTTGGTCTTCTGGATCTGGTCTGGTATTGCAATGCTGCTGCATCTCTTTTTAGAGTTCTTGGAGTGGTGGGATGGCGTTCCTAAAATCAGAATGATAGAGGAGGGGGGCCGGCTAAAATCTGCCATGGCCTAAATCAATCGAGAATTTGTGCAACAAGTGGATGTATTGGGCAAATAGTTCAAGGTCTCATCTGTTCAATGAATGCATACAGTTCTTCAGCAGGATTGAATCTTTCTTTGTAAAAACTGCTTTATCAATCTTGAAGAAGTCTCGAAACAGATTGACATTTTTGAATATATTTGCCGCAATTTCCATTTTAAATCACTTGTTTAATCAAATTCTAAGAAGAACTTTCCTAAACTTGAATCGCCAAGAATGATATAAAGCTTGATTCTATTGTTAGTCACGAATCTTCTTTAGTCTCCCTTCTCTTTCCAGGAGTAGCCTTTATTGCTCACCAACACAAAAGAACTCTCATCGATGTTAATTATATCTTGTTTCTAGAGCAATGCTCTCTAGAATACCATGGCATTGCCAATGGCCAACCATTTTTACTGAAGTAGTACTCTGTTAGGATGAGAGTAAGAACACTTAAAGGCATGTTCCACTTCTACTTCAGTAACTCTCGCTTATCATGTCCGGAGAGTTAATATCCCCAATCTTGATGCATTCTCCTGAACAGATCTCACAGTCTCATGCTGCATACTTTCCCGAACACTTCTCTCAAGCACTGCTAACTTTAGGGAATCAGGAAGCTTCAAGGATTGATCATTAGAGAGAGATCATTTGGTAATTGGTCTTTCCAACTTCTCTTTTGAAGAGATATACTGCTTAACTCTTATTGATTCTGAGCATCTTCATTGCCTCTCTTAGACTCGTCTGGAACTCCTGGAAATGCTTAGTTATGTACACCTTCATTGCAGGATTTAGGTGCTGTCTCTGTCTGTGCTTGATTAGAGAGAATTAAGGACCCTATATTATGGGCTGTGATAAAGAAATAATTTGAAGTTACTCTTAGAGTTGTTCTAGTTCATATTAAGGACTATCCTACATGAACTAGTTCAGTATATTAGATTCAAAGCTCATACAAGTCTTTTCTAAGACCTTTTAGCAGTGAGAGTTGAGTCTCTGTAACTCGCTAATTGTGTTAAGAGATCTTTGGAGTTCATGATTATTTATATGATCTTTAGGGGAACTCTGCTTTGAGCTTAATGCTAGTATGGATTAGATCTTCAGAGTTAGCAGTCCCACTTAACAGTCATGTGGGATCAATGGTCGAAAATTGTATCGACTCCGTACTAAAGTAGCCAGAGGAACCTTCAAGTGTTATTCAACTTGATCACTGTTGTCTCTATTCTCTGATCTGAAGCTCTTCTTGATTCTTTCTCTGGGTCTAAGAACTCGTAAGGACATAGAGGGGAGTTACCATGCTCTTCGCCTGTTGACTCCATTCTTTTAATCTTAATTATTCTGGTTCTGTTAAATAATCAATTAAAATTTGAAGGTATAATCTGTCTTGGAAACGTCCAGAGAGGGTTCAGCTGTAGAGAGCGGTCAATGCAGACTCTATGAGTTCAAACGTTAAATCTGCTGCGTGAAATTAAGCTAATAAAGTAGATTTATTTCAGACAGCATTCTCAAAGCATCCTTTACTCTCTTTCTTGATCCGAACAGACTCAAACTTAAAATGTGAGATAAGTTTTGCTCGTCTTAATTAAGAGACTAGGTTTTAATTAAATTCTTAATATCTCAACTCTTAAATATGAGTTAAGATTTAGCGGGCGAATAACAGTTTAAATTCAAAAGAGATCATTAAGTAAGTCTGTGTCTCTTTGTGCTGCTCATATTATATTAAGTTTACTTCGTTATCTCTGTTAAGTCTTAAGAAGCAATGCCCATTTGGCCGGCTACAAATATGCCATGGCCGTTGTTTCATCTCAAGAGTTGGAGAGATTCGATTATCCCTTCTGCATGTATTAAGGGGGTTTTAAAAGGAAGAATAGTCTTGCTCTTGCGATATCCAGTCGAGTCATACATCGGAGTGATCATTAAGTAATGTAACTAGAACTATCCTAAGAGAGAGGCAGATATCATCTTTTTAAATCAACTTTTAATCTTAATTATTTAATAGTCAAACAGGAATTACTTTAAGTAAATCCTCCAATCTATTTCACAATAGTGAACAGATAAATCTTAATAAGCGCCTACAGATTTCTAACCTTACAGGCTCTGCATATAAGAGATAATAACAGAGTATACTCCTATTATATTACATTGAGAGATATGGAAAAGGTAAACCAAAGAGCCTTTGCAGCAAAGTTTAAATCAAAGCAGAACTCCATAGGATCTTAACAGTTGAAAGCGGACTCTATCTTCCTCCTGTTGACAATGTGACATAGACTTCCTCAAGCTTATCTACCAAGGGAAGAAGAATGTAAGATAACATGCTGCTCATTGCCCAGGCACTGATGGGAAAGGTAGCAAGAATATGTGAAGTTCCTCACTACTCCGGACTCAGAGTAGCTGATCTCTGGGACTTGGCTAGAGGAGATCCTGAGATCAAGTAATATCTTCTTATAAGAAAACCAAAAAACCTGATCGATCTTGGATAGCTAACTTAGTAAGATCTCTCTCTCATTTTGTAGTGCTTCTCTCTCAAGTCAGAAGTAGTGGAAGCAATTGTAAGAAGTCAATGGAGGAACGCTTAGAAAACCTTAAAGCAAGTTAGCCAATATATGCCTTGCTTGATGCAGAGATAGCTAGTGTTCTCAAGAACTCTAAAGCTTTTTCCAGTAAGTGTCTCCTTAACTCTCAAGGTGGCAGAGGAAAGATCTTCAATCTCTCGGACATGCAAAGTAAGAAGAGAAAGAACTCTTAAGGGGTTGGAGAACTCACCAAGAACAATGAAGAAGTTAAGAAAGAGAGAGATACAGTGATACTTGAGAATTCTTAACTCAAGAAAGAGATCCTCAGACTCCGAGAGAGTCTTACTGGAGGACCAGACAATGTTGAGATGGTTCCTCATTCTGCAGAGAAGAAGCATGGGGAGAGGAGAACTTCTTAGATGATTTTTATCTCTATTAACTCTTAATCATTATTATTATCTCTCTTTAAGATTAATGATAGAAGAGGAAAAGTAGTCTCAAAGTGCAAGTGTTTCAACAGATAAAGCTTTGACCTATTGGACAGATGTAAAGAAAGGAAAGGGTGCCACTTATTATGCCTGCGACACTCAGTATTATGTTGCTACAGCAAATAAAATAAATTAGAAGAACTATCGTCTCAAAATGATCACTGAGCACTCTAAGCATTGCAAGAACTCCAATGACATCACCTATAAGAGTTCAAAAAAGTAGGATACTGAGTTCTAATCCTCTCATGAGAGTGAAGAGGGAGTGGAGGAGAGATAAAAGAGTTCAATTTGATCTCCCATCACTATCTCCCACAAGATCCATGGAGATCTCCTTCATCCTTATCAATGAGTAAATGGAGAAGTAGATAGTACTGAATGTGGAAGAGGAGACCACCATAGGAAAGCTGAGAAAGATCATTAATAAGGATGCACAAGAAAATTTAACAAGCTTCTTAACTATCCATGGAAAGTCAAACTCCTTGGCGAGAACCTACAGTTTATCCAAGCCTCCTTTTTAGTCAGAGGAGTCTTTGAAGCATATGGGATCAAACTGCTCATGATTCCAAAGCCGGGTTGGGGAAGAAAAGAGAGAGCATAAAGAGGAGATAATGCCAAAAGATAAGAAGATAAGTGATTAACCATTAATTTAATTAAGCAAACCTTTAATGGAATCTCATGTCTTTTCTGATCAGATGATAATAATCTTCACTAAGCTGCAAGTACTTGAACCTTATTTATACTGACAGAAGAGTCCAATAATATCAGGCTATCATCAGAGACTCACAGGTACTCTGGCAATTACTACATTTACTGTCAATACCATTCACTAAGACACTGATATATCTGTAATTATGTAATACTTTTAGAATCCAATCTCCACACTATAAATAACAGAAATAAAGATTGAAACAAGTGATTCATATTATTCTTAAAAAACAACGAATTTAATAAGTTGAGAATGGTAGATTGAATCTGCTACTCAACAGTCGTTAATGAACAAGAATCTTGACTACATCCCAGAGTTTCATTTGACTCTTAACTATTACTTCTTACTTCACCATCTCGGTTGTATGAAAACGATCTTAGATGCTCTCATCTTGATGCATTAATATTGGATATTGAAGCAGAATCAACTCATGAAGATGCTTCAATTAGACACTTCTGTAAGTAAATGGAACTTGACTTTCACGAGCTCACTAAATGAAGGCTAATACATATTTAAACTACTTTCGGGAGATTAAATCTGAAAATGGAACAAAGTAGACAGTCCTTATAGTAATGCAAGTCAAGACCTATAGCGCAATAGTGATATTGATTGATATTCAGAATCAGAAGTGATTCATAACTATACCCTTAGGTATCTCTAAGATACTGAACCAGAAACTCTTGCGGAAGTATCATGGCTCATTTCATCAGGAGAATAGGTTCTAAATCTGAACATGAAATGCAATTCAGAGTGCCTCCCCCATTAGATGCTTCATGTAAAATAAAAGTGACCTTCATCAAAAGTAACAACAACGAGCATTAATTTTCAAGCACAAATATTAATATGAATGGATTAATTGTTTTTAATTGGAAAACTACTTAAGATGGTTAGAAGAAATTCTGATTTCAAAGCCCCAATAGAAAGTGTTGAAGAATTCATTTGGTTTAATTGAATTAGTTACATGGTTAGTCTGTTGCATAAATTAAATGTGGCGGCAACTCTAATTCAATGAAGTATGTTCAATGGATGAAAATTACTCTTTGGATCTGTGTTGATGATTACTCACAGTATGATAGAGACTTAAAGATTTGCTTATGGAAGTGATCGAGCTAAAAGCAAAACAAGTAGCACTAAGTCCTGAGTCTTCCAGAAATATACATTGATCTTTGTTAGTCCTAAATATCATCATTGGTACTGCTGGTATGGGTGAATTCTTTTCTTGGATTGATTTATCTCCAATTCCTAACTGACCATCTAAGTTGTTACCCATTGCATTGCTTAGGATGTTGAGTTCGAAACTCATCATTAATTTAAAATTAAAAAGGTAAAATTAATTCCAAAGCCAACTAGCAATTCCAAAAGAGAACTATTTTTCCAGATAATGAATAGTTAGTCTGTGGCAAAGGTCTCCATGTTGTGCCATATTAGTTATTCAAGTAATTCCTGTTGCCTAAACAAATATCATTGCACTTTTAATGGGTGTCACTGTTAAATAATTATCTAGTGATTTAATGGAGTTAGAGATAGAGAAAGAATCTTTAGCTGTAAGAACTTTACGACACAACTAAGGCAATACAAAATTCTCAGAAGAGGCAAAGATAAGAGTTAAAATTCGAGAGGGAGTCTTCCTCTTCGACAGGATTACCATTTTAACTTATCTTATCTAGTCTGTTACATGATCTTAATTCACAATAGAAGCAGTAAAAGATACTGGCAAATTATTCATTGTTGATTGTTCGACATGAAAGCATTTAGATATGAAGGAGCTGCGCTCGACCAAGTCGAGGAAAATGATTTGTGACCAAAGTTTGGCCTCTACTCATATTGGAGAATCTAGTAGGAGAAGGGACCCCAAACATTGATTAGTATCGACACTTCTCTATCATCTTACCTTTATCAAATAGTCGATTAGCTACAATCTTGGCTATCAAAGTTATATTAAATTTCATCAAGGCTCATTCAGTGCTTAAGATGATCAGACTTCAAAATCTCGAGTCTTGTAATACTTGTACATTCTTACAAATGCATTCATGCCATCCTTCTTTTGAGAATATGGGATGTAACTTCTTCACTGAACGGACTTCCAATGTAATTTTATTACCCAACTAATGCCATAGGAGAATAATATCTAATAATGGATTGCTAAAATGCTTTTATTTCATGCTAAATAGTTCCCTAATATAACTAAACAGCTAAGAATTTGAACATCCTTACTGTTTTACCTAAGATCACTTAAATATTTTATTACCATTATTCCTTGTATTGTAAAACTTAGATTCTTCCCCTCCTATACTTTCTAAATATGATTCACTTCAGAACTCTTTGTAGAGTTAATCACTATAACATTCATAAAAATAACGATTGGACCTATAGCACCCCTTATTGATTCCTTTGGACCCATACACATGGGAGTAGCACCTTTCTTGAGGATCTCCTCATTGTATTCACTTCAGTCTGAGTGAACTTGACTCGGATTTTGTTTAACTAAAAAGGATGAGACAAAGAAATAACTTTAATACAAATAGTAGTATTCCAGTGCATCATCATCAGTATCTATTATTTTATTGTTGTAATATTCTCGCAGTAATCTTTTCATATTTAATTAAAGAATGAAGTTTGGGCGATGTCGTAATGGAATGAAATACTGCACAGCTTTACACTTATTGATTCCATTTCTAGAGTGTCTTCAAATTGCAATCCATACAACTAGACAACTCTCAGAGATTATTCTTTCTCATTCCCTGTATGTTTATTGCAGATGCCTGCTTGATAATGAAATCTTCACTTTCTCATTACTATTGATTCAATGGCTTCATTCTGGACAGACTAAATATGCATCATTAAGTGATTTAAATATTGTCTTTATAATCAATTGAACATTTCTTTATTTCCATTTTATATTATTCCTTTCTTTCTATATAGATTAGCAATGTCATATACATATGCTCACTTATATTTTTCTATTCGGTAGTTCTTTAGAGCTGAGTCAATATACAATGCGTATAATTGATGAAAAATAAGGTTTATTAATAGATATAGCTTATTTGATTATGGTAATTTATATGGATAACTGTAGTAATTTTAACTAGCATAACCTCTCCACTGGCCTAGTTAAAGTGTTGATGCATAAGATAAATCCTCAGTTAACAAAGAAGACAGCTTTTCTCGGCCAATCTCTCACCCCTGATTCTCTCAGGGCCTGACTGTGGCAACGAGCAGAGGAACCATGGCAGAGTGTTGACTGGTGACAAAGGTGGTGACCACATCCCAGCGACAAAGTCTTCCCTATGAGAGGGCCCTCTGTCTGTTTAATTCTTCCATCAATTCATCGTGGATGCCATTTTAATTATCTGATCTGATCTTAATCTAATGGATTAATGGCAGGCTTGATAATTAATATTAGTGCCTTGCACATCTAAATCATTAGTTAAAGAAGAGAGAAACTACTATGCATTAGAAATCCCATCAAGTACTCTATTAATTACAGGAAATATTATTACTATTACAATGGGTGGAGTAATTAGATGTGGAAACACAGTTGCTGTAGTGTCATCTGTTGCGTCACAATACAGGCATGCTGTAACTTAGACTGTATTCTCATTTACAGTAGATAATATAAGGAATCCATTATCAAATTAACTAATTTTGTGATTAATTAAAAGATCAGATTGTCTCTCTCAAGATCCAACTAGTCAAATTATCAATTTTCAAATGAAAATCTGAATTAATCATGAGTTGATATTCTTTTATTAAGTATGTGATTAAACAGTTTTTCGTGTCACATGACATTTAACAGTACAAAAGAATCTCTACTAACCAGTAGAGGTGCCTCAGAAAGAGTGTGATGGAAGACTCACTTATCATATCTTCTCTGACCTTTTCTCAAGTTCTCCGAAGTTAGAATCTATGTAGGTAATGGACAATCACTCATTGAATTAAAGAAAGAATATGTAATAGTAGATATGATTAACGTAAGTAAGTATGTTAAAGATGAGATGCACACATTATTAGTTGATGTACTAGGATAGAAGAAAGATAAAGAACTGTCAAGAGAGAAGATAGAACCAGAAGATATGGTTTGATAATGATTATTTAAATGAATCATGAGTAATGGGTGATACAATATAAATGATTTTAACACATATAGATACAGACTGCTACTCCGACTACTTGAATCAATATCTTATTTCTCACCTTTTGTATGATAGTTATTCGGAATAAATTCAACACTGTGATCCTTTTGATGGATGAAAACTATTAATGTCTCAAATGAGTAATATAAATAATTATAAATGTCATTAATTTAGAGTGTATAACTCCATCTGGATGCCTGCCCACTTCTCCATTATGCCTCCTATTGGAAGCGAAGCTATGGAAACTCTTCAGCAAGTGGAACCCATGTAAGCACCCATGGGAGTTGACATGACTCCATGGCAGCAGTCTCAATTGCAAAAAGAGATGAAAAAGAAGAGCCAAAAGGGATGTCGAACATTTCCAATCCGGAATTGACTGTCCTACACATAATTCAGGATCGGGAGTTCCTTCTTGTTAAAAGAATTAAGACCTCAACTTCTGATTCCTGTCTTCACTTAAAGTGCTGAATCTGTTAAAGTTAAGTTAATAAATTAGCTATTCTTATCTTTTAATCCTTGTTAATTGCAAGAGTTCGAACATATGTTCCCACCAAGTGTCCCTTTTCATTTCGACTAAAACGAAATCTCTACATTAATTATAAACCATATCTATTCTACAACAATAGTTGTCTAAATCCACACCCATTGTCTCACTATCCCCACTCATCTCATAATAAATATATTCCGTGTATTAGTCCACATGAAACACACAATAGTTCTAAATCCCGCATGAATACCATCCCTAACACTCTTATCTCCCTATTAGTTAACCCATGTCTATCTGAATGTACCACTTCTCACTCATTCATCTTGTACAAATGCCAAGAATGTTCTAATAACTGTTCTACATGTAGAATATCCTCTACTCAACGTACCTCCTGTAGTAGTATTAATCACCTAGCAATAGATAATATGCAATTACATGTCCTAACGTATAGATTACTCCATGTGATAATGTTACTATGAATGTAAGACATGTAAATGTGATGATGTTGTATGCACCTTCTTTAATGATGGATTGGACAATGGGATGGTGTATGTGGAAGGGGAATGAACCTACTGGGGATAGAAAGATATGTTGGGTGGATGGTGAAACTAATGATTGATTTGAGCTTGAAGAGGGAAAGAAATAAGGTATAATTGCTTTATATTGGATGAGGGAAATACTTGTGATCTAAATCTAGAGATGGAAGAGAGGATTGGGGGTTACTTTAATAAAGACTAATTGTTGATATTATGAAATAGGAAAAGGATTACTATATCATTTGGCTATTGCTGAAGAGGGAATAGAAAGTTAAGGATTTTGAATTGAGAGAATTGCTGCTACATCAGATAAAGCACTAAGCAAGACTATTTGAAGTGAGGACTCTGATGCTCCGACGAGATTGAAGACGAACACAACTTCTTGCAGAGAAAATATGAAAGAATTCTGACTGAAAGAGAACCCAAGAAAGTTTTAGAGCAAGAAATGCTCGCAAAGGAGTGATTACTAGACCTAAACACCAATATTCTCATTAATAACCCGAATCCAATGAGCACCAGATTAGGAGAAATTGATATCTAGTATCTAATCGTAAAGCTAAGTTCCTCAAGATAGATATAAATTTGAGGAGCAATGAGAGTCCATTCAAACTTAAAGAAAGAAGATGAGTAATCCATCTGGCCTGTATATCTTCTCTGCCGAACAAAAATTACTGCTAGCAACCTTCAATTTATAAAGATAATTAGATTTTATATTCGCTAATGGAATAGATTTCCTCTGTGTAATTTCACTGCCTTGAAACTATTCAAATCTATCCTGCTATAATTGATTACTGTATCATAGTGACTCGCTATCTATCTTTACTGTATTACATTTATATGCTTAGATTGATCCTCTTAAGGACTCACTTTACAACATTCTATTACTTAAAACTAATCATGGCTAAATTGATGAAAAGCACATATTAGGAAATCATCCATAACTCATTTCTTAGCCACTGTACCAAGTGGTAGCAGAGGTAGCTGTGGGAATTGTATGTTCAAGAGTATTGCTAGTATGTTGATCCTGGTTACCCTGGTCATTAGCATTTAGGATGTCTGCTTATTGATCCGATACAGGTCTATAGATATTTTCATTTCTTTTGTGATTGCCCGATTCTTACATTTGAATCAACAGTTTAATCAAATTTCTCCTGCTGCATTTCATATGGTAACCTTCTCATATTCTCCATGTCTTAATCTCTCTATCTACTATCGTTTCCAATATAGTATAATATCCATTTCTTTGCCTTTGCTTTAACTGTTAGAAGTTTCTTAAGATCATCCTTATCAATGGAGAGAAGAGAGTCTTTTAACTCAGATGAAGGTCCTTTAAGTTTCTTTTGTAAATCAAAATGAAGGGATCTCTATTGAGATCTCACTTTTTGAATGTTGAATTTCATTTAAGATCTATTTAACATTCTCTAATATATTCTTCTATTCATCACTATCTATTTGAGGTTGAGATAAATTATTAAATTTAGATATCAAGGTTCTCTGTTGTCTCTTCTTGTAGTTAATTACCATCATCACATTCTTCATTTGGTTCATATAATATCCCATCTCCACACATCTCTTGCATGTCAATCTCCAAGGGAGGTTTATAAATGAGTTAAGTGAAATAAGACTTGAACGATGGTAAAGTAGATGAGAAACCAATAAGAAAGTCAGCAAAGTACGGCGACTCAAGAAGGTACAGGAGTAATAGAGGATCAGAAAGTATTAAGGGGAGCATAAACGTCAGAATGCAAAACGTGTTCTCTCTTGAACTTAATTGTATAGTTAATGGCGTTTAATACTCCCATCACCATAGTCTTTACCTCTTAGAGCGAGCTAATCTTACATTTCTCTACTTAGATAGTTAAATCTATTTGATCGATTAAGGTCTATAAATATGTAGTATACTTTCTATTTAATCTCAAAATATCTCTGTCATTCATTTGTGAGTTGAGGCAGGTTTATTTGTCTCTCTTATTCATTTTAAACAAGGCTTTCTAGCTTGTTTATTGTTTCATTTTACTCTTTGTCTGTCTTTATAACTTATCATTGCAAATTCTTCATTTAGTAGTTCATCATCATTAATTGTATTTCTTCCAAGAGCATCCCATTAGTGCTTCCTCCCTTTGTCAAATAGATCTTTGATAACCCAAAACACCCTTCCCCTCTATCTCCTCTCCACTCATTCTCCTCAGTCTTCTTATTCTAAACATAGCATCTAATTACTCATTATTAATCCATAACCCTGCAATGACTATAACTCTCCCCATTACTTATACAACATCTATATACACTAGATATAATCCACTTAGTAATGCTAACATGGATTTAACTCCTTTAGATTAACAGCTGCTAATTGTTTATCTGATATTACAGATGAACGTGGAGCGTTATCATGGATGATAGAGTCAATAGTATTGGATTAGAGATAGGTAGCGAGATCTTTAGGGGAGAGATTAGAGTCTAGATTGGGACGGAGGGAATAGGGAAGATGGGTTAGGGGTAGGATCTGCATTGAGGATTGATTCTTTAGAGGGGTTTGTTAGTACGATATTCATTGTTAAGGTGACATAGATTAGAAATTATGCTGAGACTTGTAGTTATATATATTAATCAGAGGGAGATAAGTCTCTTAATGAACAGTTGGATTATCTAAGAAGTAATATAGAGTATTAAGATTATGCATTAATTACTAGATTTAGTCATAAGAAGTGTTACTAGTTTTTATTCTTAAAGGTAACTGAGATTACCCTTATCTAATGTAGCTTGCCTATCCTACCAGAGGTAGTCCCCTACTCTGATTTCATTAGATTTCTTATTCTTAATTAAACATATCCTCTTCCTCCTCTTCTTCAATTCCTTTCTTCCCGCTCCTTTCCAAAAACTTCATCAATGTAAGTAATACTCATTAATCTCATTCTTCCCATTTCATCTCATTCTTTCTCTTTATAGATGCTCTCTTCATATAAAGATAATAAAGGTGGCATTTATAAATCAAACTCTTATAAAGTACCATTTAAAGAAAATCTATTCATGGCATTTACTCAGACCATATCTAGTCTCAGCAATGATCAACAGCATTTCTAAAAAGATGAGCTTCCAATAATGAGCTGAGACTCTGCCAACGTTTCTCCCCCTCTTAGCTGGTCTACCGGAGGTAATGCAGAAAGGAAACTCTAACCATCTTTGTGAATCCAGACATCGACTTGAAGACTAAATCTATCAATCAGATTTTAGGTTTTCTTTAAGAAGAATATATAATGACTTCCTTAAAAAGAGAGTGCAAGTAGTGTTCTCAAAGATATAATGAATAGGTAATGTCTTATCCTAGTTCTTCCACCCATCATCTTGCTGAGCCATAGTACACTCATTATCAGCAAATCCTTCACTCAATGAACAAATGCATTCAAACCCCCACCTAGCCATATCCGTCCAAACATATGTACTAATCCAAAATGACTCCTTGCTTCTTATATCCCATCTACAATCTACCCATCATTATCAGTCTCCTCTTTCCAGTTACTATCAATGAATTATATTACTCTGTTTACTTATCTACATTCTTATACCCTCCAATTGCTGTTACTAGAGTAACTATAGCATAGAATAAGGAGATAATAGCGAGTATTATTCCTCTCATGGATATGTCTACGTTAGCTTCTCTTCTAATGTTTGTCATTTGGTATCCTGTTCTGCTCTTGCGAGTGGGTTTAAGGAACACATTATCTAAGATACTCTTATTGTTTGAGGGAATTCTTAAAGATTGAGGGTTGGGGAGAGAGGGATAGAAGTAGAGGAGTGGGGGTCTGTTCTTGTGGGGGTTTTTCTGTTTTCTTCTTTTGGATTCTGATGTTTTTAATTAGAGCGCACTCGTTTTGTTTTTGGAAGAACCATCCAATGCGGGGGATAGTGAAGGGGGAGGGAAGGGGAAGATCAATACTGCTTTGTTGACGCTGTCTTATTCTAAGTATTGAGCTTTCTTGAAGTTTCAAAGTGGAATATCCTGCCATTTTTCTGGATATTAATCAGAGTGTTAATTTAGACTAACAAGGTTTTATCAATTGGTAGTAATATGACCTCTTTTAGTAAAAGTAAAATTGCACACACCAAGAGAAAACAGGGAATTAGAGCTATAACATTGTTGAGGATTGATTCTATTGACTTCTTTGAATATTCATTTATGAATATTCCTGTAAACACTTTCTGAAGATAATAAGTAAATATTTAATTAATTTATGGATTGCCATGAAATTCTCTTAAGTTAATATCCAGTCCATTTATAAAGTTTCTCCTAGAGTTAATTAAGTGCTGGTTCCCTCGTTTCTGATAGAGAGTCATTTAATAATAGATCCATTCAATTGAGCTAAGAGATTAATAATCAAAGCCTCTTTCAATGATCTCTCTCTCTCTCATTAATCAATTACCTCAGTTTAACTCTTTTATCTCACTCATATATTAATTTAATCATGGCTTGACAGTCTGACTCCAATTAAAACAGGGATCTCTATTTCTCAATCAATGTTCTCAAATATCTACTGATTCTCAATGTACTCAATGGTCTAGCCCCATCAACATCAACATTATTACAGTACAAATTAAGTGATATGAGAGTCTTATTTTCCTATAATGATGCAGCAAATTGTTTTAGCAACAGACTCTCCAATAGTGTTGGCGCTGATATCAAGATGTTGGAGAGATTTACTGGTCTTGAGACCTTTAGCTATAATATTAGCTCCATCCTTTCTGAACAGGTTTTTCTTAAGGATGAGGGTGGGCTTTGCTTGGTCTTAGTGGGCTGAATAAACAGGTAGATTTCAAAGTTTTGGTTAAACATTCAGTAGTTTCATTGAGAAATGATTCAAGTAGATTATTAATTATTACAATTCTATGTTTGATTTAGAGACAGATCATATTAATAATAGAGTATTGTAACGAGAAGAGATATTTATACTAAGAAAACTTACAATACTGCTAGGCTATTTGAGTCTATTGTTTATGCCTGATTTGAATTCATATTCCTCATTTGAATTTGACAAAACCTCTTCATGATTCATTGATGCTTATTTGAAATAGCAATACAATAATTCTTGTCCCCTCTCCATCCATTAAATTTTATAGGCTTTGTATATAAATAGAGGTCATCTTGTTAACCATTCATCAATACCAATGATACATATGTAATTATGGCTTATAATCTTTATTAATCATTGGCTTTTTGTGTGTATCAGAACTTGAATGCTTTGTTAAAGATTAAGCAGTGGTTAAAGCTTCACTTGATTCTCTTTGGTGGTAACGATTTTAACATTTAGGAGGCTAACTTGTATTTTAAGTGTTGACAACTCTGCTTATTAATAAGTCTTTAGTGTGTTCCTACAACTTGAGATATATAAACAATGAAAACTGTTTTACTTATAAAGAATTGGAATAGATTAATTAAAGTCAAAGACAATCAATGCCAGCTGGAAAGAAGAGTGAGAAAATAATTAAGAGGGAATGGAAAAGACTGTGGGCTAACCTTTAGAAGTACAACACGGGACTAGTTGCAGAAGTAGATAATGTCTCATCTAAGCAAATTTCTTTCATCAGATGAGATCTGAGAAAGATTGGAGCCGTCATGGCCATGGGAAAGAACACTCTCATCAAGACTCGCCAGAAGAGAATGATGAGGTCGATGAAGAGAGAAATGATAGCTGGGCTCCAACTGCCAAGATCGAAATCCTCCCCACCCCAGACTCTTCAGATTAAACGTAGTAATCATACTTACCAATGGAGATGTTACTGACGACAAAACCATCAGAGAGGAACACAAGAGAGGCTCCCACCAGAATTGAGAATGGGAACACATGGAAAGAATACCATTCAATACACCAAAGAAGAATCGTCCCTTTATAATATCCTACTCTCCATATTCACTCTAAGAAATCTCAGACACTTCTCCATCATTAACATCATTGATAAGTTTAATTTTAAGACTTTAAGTAAGAAAAGTAAACAAATGAGATTGCTTAGACTTTAATTAAGAGATCTTATAAAAGTTAGCAATGTAAGATTAGGAGGAGAGGTAGTAGATGCTTATTAGAGTTTAGTATTCTTAAAATATGTTTAATTAAGTAATTTAAATCTCTCATTCTATCTATCAATATCCAATCTATCATTAAATCCAAATTAAGATAAACTAATAGTATGTCCCTCTCTTCTACTCTAACATCTCTTTAATTCCACCACATAGTTAAATAGATCACTATCTACTACTTACTCCCTCCCATCCACTCTCCCCATAACCAATTCTCCTCCATTCTTTGGTTTAATTTCATATTTCTCTTTTCTTCTTCTTCCTTGTTACTATGTCTTTGTTCTATCGATATACATATAGACTCCCTTATCATATCCCTTTCTACTTGCTTCTTCATTTAGATCTTCTATTACTTTAGATATGGAGGTTATAGATGTGTTTATATTGGTGGAATGGTTGAGTATGGGGTGTATTTGAGATTGGAGAGAGGTGAGGGAATGGTCAAGAGTGGTTAGAGTGTTAGATGCGTGTTATAGGGATTGGATGGAGACTGCTATGGTGTCATTTAGGCAAGGGGATTAACTTACTTATCTTTTAACTGTTAGATGTCTAGGAGATTTGAGGTTTTATTTAGAATATGTTTAATTTCCTTTATTAATTAATGATATTTAAAAGCAAAGTCAAAATAGAAGGCAGTTTCAAGTCTATCTGTTGTCTCTGGGCAGTCAGACTCAGTTGAGCTTCTTGGGCATCGTCCTAAACCTAGGATGGACAATCCAAACTCTATGTCTGGGCCTTCTGAGCCCTCTTGAGAGTCTTTGTTTTTTCCAATCTTGTCTATCTCTCTAGCAACTATAGAGATCTGTCTGAAGTTTGAGAGCTCTCCCATTCAGTAGATCTTTTCAGTTGCTAGAGAGATCTACAACAAAGCAGGGTAAGGTGCCTATTTGTTTCCTACACCCAGTCAGCTTCTAAGAACATTAGCATGAGTAAGTAAGTCCCTCAAAGAACTAAT